>SSNP01000032.1:1606989-1712972 GCA_006937955.1 Pachypanchax playfairii | reverse complement strand
TAAAAAAAATCACATTTAAAGTGTGAAAATTCAGTTATATATTCAGAAGTGGGAAAAGAAGAAACCAGGTAATGATTGCTAAACTTTGAGTGCCCTAAATTTTAGCATTGATTCATCTGCTAGGCTCCTGTATGTGTGTGTGTGTGTGTGTGTGCATCACGAGTGCTTTGGCGAGCATGTGCCTACTCATGTGAATCTGCTTGAACTTCTGACAACATAATTACACATGAAGGCTGTGGATGAAGTTGTAGCTTAGAGTCTGTCTGTGTGAAAGTATGTGGTTAAGAAGCATGATATAAGCCTTAACACACACACACACACAGTTGCAGTAGTACGTTAGCACCATGGACAGTGCCTGACCCATCAGAGTCCAATTAGAGCTGTTGTGACCGCTCAACCAGTTACCCAAACACACAGACTGCAGGGTTGGATGAGGACAGAGATGATTTGGTGTAGGAGAAGGGAGAACATTCAGTTTTAATGGGGAGTAGGAGGCAGAGTTTTAATGAGTGGTGTGATGGTGTCATTTGGTACTTGATACTCTGTCTGGCCATTAAAATTTCTTAGGAATAAGCACCTTCTGATTTGTTCCATTTATGTCTCCAAATTCTTACAGTGATTGACAATAATAATCTGACAGTGTAGTATTTCCCCCCCGCCTCCTATGATTCATTATATGGTAATTTGCTGTAAAACTTTACACACTGGTGGCAAGTGTGTTTAAGCTGTGGTGCCACTTGACAATAAGAAAGTCCTGCCTTTTAGAGGTAACAAGCTGATAAAACCTGGGAAGCCACAGAGTCTTGAGGCTACATGTCATGACGTGCAAAATGCAGGTCTGTTAGTCCCCTTTCAACCTGGATGATGACCCTAATGCCTAATCTATGACCCCATTACATGGGAACATGGTCTGATTTTCTTGCACTTACCTGGATTCTAATACATTAGTAGAAAGTCATACGAGGGTAGGGCCAAGGGTCTTACTCAGTTGTGGATTTAGTGGTTAATATTGTTGTAATGACGTATAAAACATTGTCAGGGTACAAGAGAATGTCTCGACAATACATAAAATGCATAGCAGAGAAAATTTGATTTATTGAATATCAAAAGCATGACATCATCATGATGGCCTTTACACTGAAGGAGGTTTTTAATATTTACTCTACTTCAGCCACTTTCTGGTATGTAAGTCATGATGAGCCTTTTGTCAAGCAGCTTTTGTCTAAATTTCAATTTTATTTATTTATAAAGCGCCAGTTCATGACAAAGTCATTTCAAGGCACTTCACAAAAAAATCAACCAATTAATAATAAAACATTTTCTATCTAAGAAACCAGCCGATTGGGCTGAATTGTTAGTTCAGCACAATCCCCCTTGGATTACTAAAATAAAATAAACAAATTGCATGGCCAGTACAATAAAAATAATTTCATCAAAATTGACCTGAGTGTCAGGTTTAAGTTTAAAAAATGAAGGTGAATAGTTTAAATGTTCTGTGGCTGTGTAGGCGATACAATGAAAATGGTTGATGGTATTCACAATTGTCCACACATTGTCTTGTCAAATATGGCATGAAAACATGGGCAGCCAGTCTTGTCATAAAACAGAGCTATTAGCATCATGTTGAAGAGATAATGAAGGGGTTATTTCCTACATCATTGGTCTTTCTCTCTTACTTTAGGTTTTATTTCTGTCATTTTTTTCTTTATCACCTCCAGCTGAAATTGTTCCACTGTGGTTTTATAGCACCTAGTTTAATACCAGTATTCATTTCTATCTCTATTTCTGTCATGCTCATATTTTACCATGATTTTTCACCATAAAATGCCTGCCTTACATGCAAAGTGCAAACTTTTTTTTTTCCTAATTTAACTTATAGAGTAAATAAATTGCCACCATAATTTTTTTCTAATCCTTGTAAATCTCTAATTGTGTAGAGAGAAATATGATCATAAACCTTCAATCTTTGTCTCTTCTTGTTCTCAGATGCTCTCAGAGGAATCGATGTGAGCGTGCAGATGAGCCGTACCGGTTTGCTGCTTCTCTCAACCAGTGTGTTAAGGCCACTGTCTTCCCAGACAGCATTGCAGTGTCAGAGCCAAGCGTCCCTGTAAGTTCACACACACACTCTAAACACACTGTACACGGACTCTACTGCAATTACAAGCAGAATGACTTAAATAAACCAGCAAAACAGTTAACCTATTCCTGATTGCTGCTGATGAATACACATTAGATGGGGAGGTTTGCTTTATGTGGGTGTTTTAGGCATACATATGCTGACTTGTTACAGAGCAGTCAATATGCATGCCAAGATGCATATTTGTGTGGGTGGGTGTGTAGGTGGTAAAGTTGCCAGGGTGCAGCAGAGTACAGCACATTATTTCCACATAGACGAGGTGTAAACAGGCAGAGATCATCAGTGAATGTTGAGATGAATTCTCTTCATCTTCAGGAGAAACACTGACATGTACTTCGACTTTACAAACCCACACTGGCACTGGGTCATTTTGTACTCATGTTTTGCTTTCGTCAGATTGATTGGCTCACAGTAGGTTTGAGATGTTACAAGATGTAAAATTAATGCAGACAACTCCAGGGCCTTTTGAATCGAAGCAAATGCATTATACCTCGGGTACATTTTTTGTTATCTGACAACACCCTGACAACCTCTTTGTCTTTCAAGTTTTTTTTTTTTTCTGATGATGATTTTGTATTAGAGGCTACCTGTTTGTGTTGGAACTTGATCCACAGCAAACATGGATGCAAATATGCCGAATCTCCTGAACACAAATCTTAATGTCAAAGGCCAAATCTGCTTCTACAGCCAGGGGTGTACAATTATAATGTGAAGTAGATTTATTTCTTAACCATATCAAATAATGAGAATAGGAGAAAGTTCAGTTTAGAAACAACTTCAAAAAGATTCTTCAGATTTCCCTTCAGAGATTTTTTCTCTTGATGCCTTTCAGAAAAATTCTACATGTTTAGGCAAGTTTTCCTTTTACAGGGAAATGTATTGATCAGTAGTTTTTGTGTCAATCATTCATGAGACATATTGAAAAGCAAAAAAAGTGAAAAAAACAACTGACGGTATGCTTTGAATGTTATATTGGTATATATTGATTGTATAGTTGTCTCTGTGCACAGAAAGTGTAACTGTTGGGATTTAATTGTGAGAAACATTTTTTCAACTAATTACTTGTCTACTCTTGTAATATGATCAGACTGTCAAACTTGTGCTGCTTAATGTTTTTTATATTTATTAACAGAAGATTTTATTGACAATGATTGGTATTATTGAAATAAAACAACATTTCCTAATCTTTTTAATTGACAGACTAGCGTAAATGTATCTGATCCTGTACAACTCACAGAGCAGCAGCTTAACACAGTAGAATCGACAAAAAGTGTTTGAGCTCTGAGTTGCTTGTGTAGTGAGTCACTGCTATCGTGTTATTCTTCAGGTTCATTGGGAAACCACTGTAGGCTACAATCAGATCGTGATGTATGAAATTCTCATGCCAGTCATGTCATTTTAATGCTAGTAGCTCAGTAAAGCTAAAGCCTGTGTGTAATTTTTACTTTTTAATATAGTGGAAGACAAAAGATACATTTGAAATAATAAAAACCCTTAGTGTTTCTCATGATGCATAGTGTTGGATTAAACTCAGGAGACCTAAAATAAAAACTTGAAATAAAGAAAAAAACAAAAGGGCTGAAAAACAGGATCACTTACACACACTGGAAACACTCAGACAAACCAGGGCAGGTGACAGCAGCAGCTGACAAAGAAGACAGGAAACCAAGGTGTACATATGCAGAGGAAGACTGATTACAAAGTGAGGGCAGCTGAAGAGGAGAAGAGGGAAACAATCAGCATTAAACAGGATGAGGTGTGAAACATAAACCAGGCAGGTTGGGCTGATGAGCAGAGAATACGAGAAACAAGGAAACAATCACTAAAACCAAATAATATTGAAATTACACATACAGTAAGTTATCAAAGCAAAACCAAGATGAGGATATACATGCAGGTAATTCTAAACAGAAATATTAGAGACAAGTAATCACAAAAAGAGGAGGGACTGAGAAACTAAAGGAACTATTAGAAAATAGATTACAACTGGGAAAACAAAGGGATGCAAAAGACAAAATGAACAAAATTGGCTTTCAAATTAACAAAGAAACAGCAAGAAACGACAAGTAGGAATATAAAAATACAGGGCTAGAGTTTATTTAAAAAAGGAAATTTCCTGTATTTGTATAATGCTTTTCTAGTCATTCAGACCACTCAAAGCGCTTTCGCAATAAAAGTTTTGCATTTACCCGCCACAGCCATAGTAATAGAAGCAACTGAAAAACAAGAAAGAATACAACAGAGGGAAAGAGGTAATAACAAACTCAAAACGTAACCCTGAGAGTTTAAAATACAGTACATTGATAGATCCCTGCAGGTTTGTGAAAAACACAACTCTGGTGTATAAATTTTTTTGTTCTACTTTTGGAGGTTTCCCTGATTAACAAGTGAAAACTAAATTATGCAAAAATGTGTTAAAAATAAAATCCATAAAAGTTAAAATTTGCCATATACATCTTTTGATGTTCCGCGCCTCTATTGTCGAGGCTGCTCATCGGAGCTGTGGCCGTAAGGTTGTCGGTGCTTGTCGTGGCGGCAACCCCCGAACTCGCTGGTGGACACCGGCAGTGAGGGATGCCATCAAGCTGAAGAAGGAGTCCTATCAGGCCTTTTTGGCGTGTGGGACACCAGAGGCAGCTGACAGGTATCGGCAGGCCAAGCGAACTGCGGCTCGGGAGGTTGCTGAGGCAAAAACTCGGGCGTGGGAGGAGTTTGGAGAGGCCATGGAGAAGGACTTCCGGATGGCTTCGAGGAGGTTCTGGTCCACCATCAGGCGTCTCAGGAGGGGGAAACAGTGCACCGTTAACACTGTATACAGTGGCAATGGTGGGCTGCTGACCTCGACTCGGGACGTCGTTGGTCGGTGGGCAGAATACTTCGAAGACCTCCTCAATCCTACCAACACGTCTTCCGATGAGGAAGCAGAGTTTGGGGACTCGGGGTTGGACTTTTCTATCACTGGGGCTGAGGTTGCTGAGGTAGTTAAGAAGCTCCTTGGTGGCCGGGCCCCGGGGGTGGATGAGATTCGCCCGGAGTTCCTTAAGGCTCTGGATGATGTGGGGCTGTCTTGGCTGACACGCCTCTGCAGCATCGCGTGGACATCGGGGGCGGCGCCTCTGGACTGGCAGACCGGGGTGGTGGTCCCCCTCTTCAAAAAGGGGGATCGGAGGGTGTGTTCCAACTACAGGGGGATCACACTCCTCAGCCTCCCTGGTAAAGTCTATTCAGGGGTTCTGCAGAGGAGGGTCCGTCGGATAGTTGAACCTCGGATTGAGGAGGAGCAATGTGGTTTTCGTCTTGGCCGTGGAACAATGGACCAGCTCTACACCCTCTTTGGGGTCTTGGAGGGGGCATGGGAGTTCGCCCAACCAGTCTACATGTGCTTTGTGGATCTGGAGAAGGCGTTCGACCGTGTCCCCCGGGGGCTCCTGTGGGGGGTGCTCCGGGAGTATGGGTACCGGACTCCCTGGTACGGGCAGTCCGGTCTCTGTATGACCGGTGTCAGAGCTTGGTCCGCATTTCCAACTGTAGGTCGTGGACTCCGCCAAGGCTGCCCTTTGTCTCCGATCCTGTTCATTACCTTTTATGGACAGGATTTCTAGGCGCAGCCGAGGTGTTGAGGGGATCCGGCTCGGCGACTGCAGGATTGGGTCTCTGCTTTTTGCGGATGACGTGGTTCTGTTGGCTTCGTCGGGCCGTGATCTGCAGCTCTTGCTGGGGCAGTTCGCGGCTGAGTGTGAAGCGGCGGGGATGGGAATCAGCACCTCCAAGTCCGAGGCCATGGTCCTCAACCGGAAAAAGGTGGAGTGCACTCTCCGGGTCGGGGGCGAGGTCTTGCCCCAGGTGCAGGAGTTTAAGTACCTCGGGGTCTTGTTCACGAGTGAGGGGAAAATGGAGCGTGAGATCGACAGGCGGATCGGTGCGGCATCTGCAGTAATGCGGACCCTGCGTCGATCTGTCGTGGTGAAGAAGGAGCTGAGCCAGAAGGCGAAGCTCTCGATTTACTGGTCGATCTACGTTCCTACCCTCAGCTATGGTCACGAGCTCTGGGTAGTGACCGAAAGAATGAGATCGTGGGTACAAGCTGCCGAAATGAGTTTTCTCCGCAGGGTGGCCGGGCTCTCCCTTAGAGATAGGGTGAGAAGCTCGGTCATCCGGGAGGGGCTCAAAGTAGAACCGCTGCTCCTCCGCATCGAGAGGAGCCAGATGAGGTGGCTCGGGCATCTGGTCAGGATGCCTCCTGGACACCTCCCAGGTGAGGTGTTCCGGGCACGTCCCATGGGACGGAGGCCCCAGGGAAGACCCAGGACACGCTGGAGGGACTACGTCTCCCGGCTGGCCTGGGAACGCCTTGGGATCCCCCCGGATGAGCTGGCGGTTGTGGCCGGGGAGAGGGAAGTCTGGGCTGCCCTGCTTAGACAGCTGCCCCCGCGACCCGACCCCGGATAAGCGGAAGAAGACGAACGAACGAACGAACGAACGAACGAACGAACATCTTTTGAAATGATGCAGTTGTCATTATATTTACGCTCAGAAAATGATTCAGACTGAACATCATTTGCTGGTGAAAAGTTTTTTTTTAATCTGTGAAACAAAGTAATCATGTCACCCCAAACCAGCATCAGTATTCATCCCAAACAGGACCTGGTCTACAGCATTTTGATGTCCTCTTGATAGATTCATGCTGTCCCACTGTAAGCTGAGTTTCATCCCAAAGTTACATTGTTAAGCCTGAATTCGTCTTTAGTGTAAATATCATCAGTCTCTTTTGATTTTACCATCGTCAACAATAAATTTGACACTTTTTGTTTTTATTAATTCTATTCAGCTTACCTCACCTTGCTGTCCACTTTACTGAAAGCAGCTTGTTACGTGCGAGCAATTAATCTTGTTTTTTATGTCAGCCATACCAGCAACAGGGTCACCTCACCTAACGAATCCCTGAGCAAATTCACACAGTTCACAAATTCCAGACAGGCAGGCAGCTATCTCCATGACAACACAGCCTCCTCATATGGGTACCAGGACAGGCAGACAAGAAGAGAAAAACATGAAATTGCCCTCGCTAAAAATCTGCCACCAATTATGCTGGTTGCTGCCAAGCTGCAGAAAACACCCACCGCCGCCACCACCACCACCACCATCATCAGGGAAGACAGAAGAACAAAAAGAGCAACAGCTTAACACTCAGAGACACGCATACTTTATGTACCAGCCATACTGTCTCTGTGTGTTTTTCTGTGTGTGTTTGCGGGGATGTTTGCATGAGTAAATTTATGAGTGTTTATTTGTATATGTGTGTCTGCCAGTGATGAGAGCTAATTAAAGTGAGAGGTTAGTCTGGGAATTTGAAATTGAACAAAAGACATTGATTGCTGTGATTGCCGTAATCAAGGATCTCTCTGACACCTCAGAATACAGCAACACAAACACGGGGAAAAAACAGGGAAGACAAGAGGTCCTCAGCAGAAAAAGAGAAATCATCCCTCCTCTCAATGAGTATCAGAGGAAGGCAGCTAACGAGGGAGGCTGTGTAGTCCACTGCTGAGACAGTCACATCTCATGAAAGACCTGCAGTTAAGCTGCTCAGCTGCCTCGCCTGTCCCAGTAGCCCAGTGGAATTTAGTAAGAGGCAGATAAAACAAAGAAAAACTTCAAACACCAGGGCCCAAAAATAACAGCTAATGGAACAAGGCTGTGAAATGCCATGGTGATAATTATCCAGACTGCTTCTCTTGGTTGGAGAGCCAGATCACACACCCTGTGCAGAATATATTTATTTTTAGATAGTCCAGCCCCAGTGTCGGTGTTTTTCAGAAAATAAATTCAAATCTCTCTATGCATGCATGTACATATTATATTTCACACACATGTATATTTTATTTTTGTTTTGTTTTTTGGGCTCATACCTGCTGCTTCTGTGCAGTAGAAAGAACGTGATATATGTCACCTCCATTTACTGGTAATTTCTTCTGTGCATCTGAAATTTCATCTTCTATAGACAAATGTAAGTGTAGAGACCAAATACAGTCTTATTTCTCTCATATGCTGCTTTTAAATCACAGAAACAATTCTTGGCAAAGCAGATTGGCAGCTTTTGCCTACAGCAGTGTGTTCTTTTCTTCCTTCTGTTTGCAGCTTATAATGCTGCACTCAAGTCACTTCTTCTAGAATTTCTGCTGAGACTTTCCAAAAGATAGGATTTTTAGAGTTCGTTGGTTTTACACTAAGGCAATTTTATTTCCTACTTTGATAGAAATTGATCAATTTTAGTGCAGGAATTCACCTCATTTTTTAAAAGACTTTGATTTATAGCGAAAAATATGTGAGCTGCATTGTTGTTAAAGCAATGAATGTGTGTTCTGTCTCAAATGTAGTTGCTGGTGAAGGTAACTGATGTTCCAGACCTGTCTGCTGGAATCACCTGCTCCTTTGGCAACTTGACGGAGATTGAGGGGCAAGTAAATGGAAACCAAATACTCTGCGTGTCTCCTGCTGCCAGAGATGTCCCACTCATTCCAATTGACCAGGGTAAAACCAAACACACATGCACAGTGTATTTTTTTTTTGTCAAGTGGAAGAGTTGTTTGCTTCGCAAAGGAAAGAAAAGAAAAGAGAGAAAGGGTATTTTCTCCTCTTGTAACTGACATCAAGGCATCAGTTGCAAACTTGCAGTTAACCGAGATGCAACGTACATTTTAAGGTCTCTCTGCAAATGAATAACTTCCCACAACATCTATAGGTGTGGAGATACAATGACTCATCTAACCAAACACCAGACCTTCACCTTCATCCTTTTTTTCTTGCTTTCATCACTGATTCCCATCTGTAGTCATGACATTATTGCTGATTGTTTAGTGAACATGATCACTGCTCTGATCATGGTAAATACACAACCTTTGGCTGTTGTTTTTAATCCCGTTCATTTATTCAGCACTGAGCTGACTGTTTATCTGCACACTCACACTTAAACCAGGAGCTGTCTGACTAACAGGCACCCATAGTTTCAGGACAGGCTGCTATGTTGGGATATGTGCTACAAACAACACTCAGCTGCATTAGACCTGATGAAGGATCAGATTGAGGTCCCCTGACCTGTCGTCCAGCTGCAGGGTTCCACATCACTACAGTCAGATTAGTCTAGTAGGGGTCGGTCAAACATCGAAGTTTAGTCAGAGGCAAATTAAACTGATATAAAGCTGATTGTTTACTGGTTTCTTCATGGCTGAGGCTGGAATTATCTGTTCTGTCAGATAGATGTAACAACTATTTAGAAGTACACTGTTGCCTATAACGGCAAAATACAACCCTTGCACTTTATATAGTGACAAAACTATACTGTACGTCATTATGAATGTTGAAATCTGTCATTTGATGATAAATATGTCCTGTTTACGGTCTGAAATAGCTGCATGGTGACAACCCAAGCACGATAAATAGTATATCATATGCAGTGTGTGAAAATCACAATAATCCTCCTCCCACTTTGAGTAAATGACGTAAATGACAGCCCCATTGGCCCCAAGTTTTCAGTGAGGGTGGAGCATCAGGCACTAATATAAATGTTCTCCCTCAGGTAAATGTCAGCTAATCCTCCCATTAGGCCTTCCCATCATCCAAGCCATTCATCCAGCTGTTTACTCCTCCATCTCTACCCTCCATCCAGTCCCCCATGGGGCCACTTTCTGCTGACCTATCTGTGATCCTCCGTCTCCCATCCCTTTAACAGATCTCTCTCGCTGCTGCACGACATCATTGATTGTGCAGCAGTGATAGTGTGAGGAGAAATTAGACAAGACAAAAGAAACAAAGAATAGAGAATAAAACACAAAACCTGTAAAAGAATTCAGGGTAGAGAAGAGAACATACATTAGAATAACATTATCCACATAAGATTGTGTGGATGCTGGACTCATTAATGAAAATAACTGGCTCTCTTTTCCACAAATGAAAAAAAAAAAAAACACCTACAGCATTTTTGTGCAGATAGGACCTCTGTATCTTTTTGTCAGCTCCTGTGAGAGATCAGTGTAATAGAATTCGCTGTGGTTCTGCTGTTTATAACCCTGATTCCCAGCAGGTGCTGCAGAGAGACCAAAACACTCAGGGTCAGTGAAGTCTCCCACTCATTTATTGTCACCTGGAATAGGCTATTTTAAATTTACACATATACAGACTCATAGCAGCTGTACTCAGATAGTGATATTCATTACATATTGTTATATGAAACTGAAAAGAAATCTACGTGTTGTACTGCACATATTCTTTTTCTGTGACTTCTTGTGTGTCAGCCATAATATACAAACATTTGTCTACTAAGCCTAAATCTGAACAAAGTCTGTCTAAATTAAGAATGTATTTACTCTAATAAAAAAGTAGGTAATTTTTTTTTCTTTTTTTGTTTTCTCTCTTTCAGATTGGTCAGGCGTTGAGCTGAGGCTCAACTCTAAGGAGACTGGTCAGATGCTCATCAGTACAGAGATCAGGTTTTACAACTGTAGTGTCCACCAGTTGTGAGTATCAGTGTCCGAGTCTGTGCTGTATCTTACCAAGAATGGTGCATTAAATGTACGCCAAGAACCACAAAATCAATGATGAAGGATTTTAGTTTCAATTTTGTCTAACGTGCATCCTGCTGATTCCCTAAAAATATCTCTAAAAACTAATTTGGACTGATCTCTTGCTGCTACTCTGAGCCCCATAGTTTTTGTATTGTTGTGCAAATGAAGCTTTTATCTCAAACATGCTGATCTACAAAAACCCACAGCTCTCAGGTCCTCAGCAGAGATTTTCATGCCCATTTTCATGTCATGTCTGTCTTTGACTGATAGCTGCGGAGTTGAAATCCTTGAACTGGAGATCTCACTGTCTGCGGTGTTTTTGCAATTATTCATTTTTTCCACTGAGGCTGATTCTGTTTTTTCAAGATCCAAAGAATTCACTGACTTCTGGAAATTAAGAAACAGGAAGGAGGAAGCTAATAAAGCAGTGACATTAGCAGGATAGCTGGAGTATTATACATCATATTTCACTACTTCTTCAGCATTAAATACTTTGGCGTTTGAGCAATGTTGCTCGAAATCTCTTTCTTCTATTTCTTGTTTTACTGTCCTAAAATCTCTTTTGCATAGCACAGAACAGAATTACCAGCACTATCTCACATCAGCTCAGTTAAACAGGGGCAACAAACATAGTTGTACTAACTCAAATGCACACTGACAGATGCATACAGTTGAAAAGGGCATACACTCTTCTTTGCATGTTGTCATGCCAACTCTTGCTCTCTGTTTTTTTGTCTATTTTACACAAATAGTCTGCACTTAATTTGTCTGAAGATGAGACAGTCTGATTCTTCTTCTATAGACTGTTTGCCAGAGGTTCCTTATAATAATAATAATAATAATAATAATAATGGGATTCAATTTATATAGTGCTTTTCAAGGCACCCAAAGCTCTTACAGTTAGTCCATTATTCATTCACACACTCAGTCATACTGTGCTAGTGGTAAACTGCATAGTAGCCCCATCTGCCCTGGGGAAGTCTGACAGAGTCAAGGCTGCCATTTGAACCATCAGCTTCCATGACCACCACCAATATTCATATATAGGCAAGGCGGGTGAAGTGTCATGGCCAAGGACACAGTGAGGTGACATGGATGGACCTGGGTTTGAACCACTAACCATCTGATCATTAGGGATTCTGCTCTATCTCCTGATCTTTGCCTCACTGCCTTATATGTTTTTGGATCAATTAATATTTCATGAAAGGCAAGTCTGCATGGCTACACCTGACATAGTAAAAAAGAAGGAAAGAAAGTGACACTAAAATGCATTTGCTGAACAACGTAATGTTGCAAATGTCATCACAGTCATTTAAAAATGTGTCTGTTTGTCATCAAAAATATAATTTTATTAGTTTAATTTTTAGTTAGATACAATGTTGGAAAACCAAACTCATGTGCAATTTCATTTTATCTAGATTTATTTATTTTTTTATTTAACCTGTATTTTACCAGAAATGTCCCAATGAGTTTAAAAACCTCCTTTTCAAGGGAGTCCAGGGCAGCAAAAAGTTTCAATTAAAATGATTTACGATTAAAAATAGATCTGATTATTGATCAGATGAAATATGTATTATATTTATCTAAATTGTTTAATTAATTTATGAGTTCTGATGAGTTAAAATGTCAGTTAATGCAGGTTTGTTTGACAAAAAAGATCAGTTCTGTCAAGATTAACTTGGTAAATTTATACTTACCAGTAAATGAATTCTGACTCGTTTTTCAGAACTGATGTAATAAACTGAGATGCATCTTAGTTAATAAAATGGTGAAAACCCTGTTGTCAGCTTCTCTGAAAGCAAAACTGTATCTGATTTTAGAAAAATACAGAGTTCATTTCATGTCAGCTGACGTTGAACATAAAGCAATGTGTTTTTTTTGCTTGCAACAGTAAACATGTTGAAGAACTCCCCCGAATGCACTAATGTGCACCTATATAAAAATAACCAACAGTTCAATTCCTAATGAATTACAGCTGACCATGACTGGTACACTGAATACAACAATCTGTCAACATCCAGGAAATTTACTTGAGTGATTCCAGTTACCAGGTGATATTAAACGTTATAATGTACGAAAAATACCTCCTAAAACAGGTGTTTGTCTTTTCTGTATCTCAAGGCAGATTAATGGCTTTAGCTCATAGATAACCTCTACAATGTGGCCACTGCAGATTGAACAGCTTCATACAATTTTCAAGGGGTGATGAAGGCAGTTGCATTCTTCAGCATCAGATTAAGCATACAGCATCCAAATAATCCTCCACTGTGACAGATGTAAGTTCAGAGTTTTATTTAGTGTTCAGATAAAGCACAAAATATTGATTTAAATTCATTTTGTTTAAATTCTAAAATGCTGCTTTGGCCTCTTAATGTATGCTATTTGAAACAAAACTCACATAATGTACATAAAAAAAACCACATGTCAACATGCATTGTGCTTTAACATCTGGTAATTACAGCTATCAGTGCTATCTGATGCTGATAGTAATAGCAGGATCAAGCTGTGCCACTGCTTTTATTCATCCTTACTCAAACTTCTGCCACTCAGTGTCTCTTCATCTGTTTTTCTCACTTTGTGCTGATAAGGGATAATAAGAAGTGCCCTTTACACTCATGGTGAGCATAATTATTGTATGAGAGCAGCAAATATATGCAGAGAAAAGAAGGTCCCACAGCTATTGGGTTCTGTGCCAGTCACAAGGGCCTAACAATGTCAGGGGCCCACTTGGGCTCTGAACTATTTCCTTTGTGGGACTGTTTAGCAAAGTTCCTGCCCTCCTTGACTCCTAACCTATTGAATGCTTCTGTATTTGTATTCCTGTAGGTGTCTATCATGTGTGAACAGTGCCTTCCGCTGCCACTGGTGTAAATACCGCAACTTGTGTACCCATGACCCCTCCAGCTGTTCCTTCCAGGAGGGACGTGTCAACACCTCTGAGGTTGGTGGAACACACACACCCACAGACTCAATGATTCCCCTCTATCTGACTCTCTCATCCACATTCTGTCTAAGTTTCCTTCTGCTTGCATCTCGCTCTGTGTCGCAGCTCTTTGTAAAGCTTGAGGGCATGTCTTCAGAAAGACAGTCGCTGAAGCTCCTCAACATTCAAAATGCTGCTTCTCATTCAAGCCTCTTGTTATTTGCAGTAGCAATTAACAGTCTATTATCCCCGGAGTTATTGAGCTTAGGAAGTCTTAACAATGTCACAAGATTACTCTGACCATGTCAGTCATGAGAGTTACAGGCAGCTTGAAACAAGCCAGTGTGTTAATGTTTGCTTTTTTGTTTCTGGATAGGAATTTATGAAGATGTCTGACTGTAATGTTGTTATTTCAGACTGAAAACATTCTTTCTTCAGCTGCACTTATTGTGTCTCTTACTTCTCTTAGTCTTTTTTTTTTCCCAAATCTGTCACAAAGTGGCATTTCTTGCTTGCTGGTGACCTTTATTCTAAAATATGTTTCTGTTTTGTTGACATTCTTGCTGTGTCTGCCCTGCACTTGCTCCCTCCAGGACTGTCCCCAGTTGGTGCCTTCAGAGGAGATTTTGATCCCAGCAGGGGAGGTGAAGCCAATAACACTCAAGGCCAAGAACCTGCCACAGCCCCAGTCTGGCCAGCGAGGTTATGAATGTGTCCTTCATATCCAGGGAGTCAGCCATCGAGTCACTGCCCTCCGCTTCAACAGTTCCAGCGTCCAATGCCAGAACAGCTCGGTAGGTTTGAGTAAGAGTTGCTCAGATGCAGCCAAACTGAGTGTAATTGGCTATGTTTGATTTGGTGTTTGAAGTTTGTATATCTGTTTGTAAATACAATGTACATGGAATCGAGAATAGTAAAGGTTGTTCCACTTGTTTTGTCTTTAAACCAGCTGTCACATTTTCTTTAGGCCTGTGGAGCTTTTTTCATAGATTTTTTTTTACCCTTTTTTAATCTGGGATTTGTACATAATAATCTGATTTATTATGTTTTATTTGAGCTAATCTTTTAAGAAGGCAACTAATGTGACTACATGTTTTTGTTCCAACTTCATTGTATCATTTCTTAATCGGGGTTCTCACACAATCCAACAATGTCCATGTTAAAGCATGTGATTCTAAATCAGCTGTAGATGTGTCTCCTCTTTGACCCTGGTACCTTCTGCACTATTAGGCAGCTACAGCTAGAACAGACTCACGCTTATATTGTTTGTGTTTGTGCTTCTCTGCATATCACTTATTCAGTGGACAGAGAGCAGATGCAATCTAGTTAATTACAATGGACTGCAATTGGACTCTGCCCTCTAGTCAAGCACTGTCTTCAGCAGTGTATTCCCAGGGAAGCCACACACATGTACACACCAAAAGAAAGCCAAGCTGGAATTAAGCACATCAGAATCGGTTAAGAATCTTTTCTATAGAAGTCAGAAGAGAAGCTCCCATTTCTTGTTGTTTTTCTCTGTGTCAGCGCAGATCTTAAGATGATGTAAGTTTAGTGTAACATAGGAAGGACATGTTGATGCTAGTATCCTACAAGGACTCATGGGGATTAAATTCCCACATCTTCCCTGTATTGAAATCTTTTTCTTTTTTTTGTCTCTTTTCCACCTCGATCCCCATATTTGTTGCTTTTTCTCTCTTTGCCTCACTGCCCTTGGCCTTCAGTATCTGTATGAGGGAATGAGGATCAGTGAGCTCCCTGTGGATTTCTCAGTGGTGTGGAACGGCAACTTCATTATTGATAACCCAGAGAATATAAAAGGTAAGTCTAAAACAATGTTTGCAGACCGGATGAACAAAGGAAACTGCACACCATCTCAACCATTTTTTTTGTTGTCTTTCTTTCTTTTGCAATATTATCTTCTCTAAAGAGGTCTCAAGACATTTGTGTAATTAATTTTGTTGGCTGAAAGTTGCACGGTTTTTTCTTAAGAAATCTTTTCAAGTCAAGGCAAAAATATTTCATTCACACCAGACACATTGTCAAATATCCTTTTTTTTAATAAAAAAAAAGCTACTCCTTTGTTTCTCATTGACTGTGCTGCTTCTTTTATCCCACAGTGCACCTGTACAAGTGTGCAGCACAGCGGGACAGCTGTGGCATGTGTCTGAAGGCAGACAGGAAGTTTCAGTGTGGCTGGTGCAGTGGAGAGGGAAGGTGTACGCTGCGGCACCACTGCCCTCTCATCAACCCCTACACCACACGTTGGCTGAACTTGTCCAGCAAGAACGTGAAGTGTACCAACCCACGCATCACTGAGGTCTGTTCTCATAATCAGCTTACTGTTCTTCCTTTCTGCCCACACGGATCCCTTTGGTTTGTGATAATCAGCTTCTGCTGCAAGGTGGATCTTGTATCTTGACTCAATTTTTTTCAAGATGGATTTAAGGCTGTAAGCTAACACTCCTGCATACTGTTTACTAAGATTCTAGCACATTGTCACAGTCTCAGACGTTGTCATTTGAAGATCTGTTTTGTATTCTCTAAAGCACGTTATGACCATATAAGTTCACAAAAAATACTTCATTCTGACATCTTGTCTTTTGGAATTAATACAGACGTGAAATTTATGTTAACAGCTCATAATTCTGGAGAGACAAGTACTGACCTCTAAAATGACTGATTCAAATTCTGTTGCAAGGGAAACAGCAATTCTCTCCTCCTTTTGTTTTGTCAGGACCCTTTAAGAATAAGAATAAAAACCCACTTCACTCCCTGAGGTGCTTGCTGCACATACACCTGAAAGATTTTTAAACGTTTGGTGTCAGTCTGACTTCCCTAATTTTGAGAAGAATATGCATATAATTTTTTTTGTGGCTGAATGTGTCGTGCTCACAGTTGACTTCACCTTCAGGATTTATGTTAGGGCAAAGGCATGAAGGGCGCATGCACACATGCACTTACAACAAGGCAAAAGATATTCACCTTTACAAGCCTGTTGGGGGGGGGGGGTGGCAAATGAAAGAATAAAGAATTTCTCAAACAAAACTTGAAATAACCATGTAGTCATGATCAGGTTACTCCGTAAGTGGAGTTTTTTGTCAGATTAACCACCTTGTGATCACCCCACTGCTCTCTGTTCTTTATCTAACAAATCCGGAAGTCCCTAAACTATCCTCAACCTCAACAGCGCCTGGATCATGACCTGGAAGTGCCTAGCTGTTATCCATAATTGTGCCTTTGTTTAACCAAGCTGTGTTCTTATCCACTTTGATGTTTGCTGTCACCAAGGAGTCAGGTCACTAGAGACGTCGTATTTAATTAGGCTTGGTAACACACCAGTGCTTTGTGGTTAACCCACAGGCAATTTCTCCCTCCATATTGATTCATTTAGTTTCTTGCTCCTCCACTAACATGTAACTCTAGTCAAATAAAAATTTATGTTGATGGTATAGTTAATTTAGTCATTAAAATGAATGGGCTGCACAGTGACATCACTGATATCAATATTATCTTGCAATTAAAAGATTCTGGGTTTAAAACCAAACCAGGACCTTTTGCATGGAGTTTGCTTGTGCTTCTTGTGCATGTGTTGGTTTTCTCTAGGAGCTCTGGCTTCTTCCTACAGACCAAAAACACACATGAGGTTAATTGGCTACTTTAAATTGGCCCTATGTATGAGTGTAAGTGGTTGTCTGTCTATATGAGGCCCTGTGAGGGACTGCTCACCTGTCCAGGGTGTCCCCCGCCTCTCACCCAGTGACCGCTAGAGATAGACACCAGCTGCCCATAATCCTGAACAGGAACAAGTATGTAAGGAAATGATGACATGGTTAATTAATTTGCTATACCATGTCCAGATCATATAGAATAACAGAAAGGTAATGCTAGTTTTGTGTTTTTTATATTTTGACTTTGTTCTCATCCATTTAACTCAGTGTATCATCATCTTTGACCAATCCCGACGAATTAAGTAATTTTTGGCACAAATTCATAAGCATGCCGTGAGAATATTCTCACCTAAACCCCATTTTGATTTTAAAGTTGGTCTGACAAAATCCATAGGGCAAAGAGAGAGGTTAATGGTTTGCCTGAAACTAATGCACGCTGCATGAGTCAGTGTTGTCAGTCCTTTCTTTAGGTTTGGAGGATGAATATAAAAAATGTGAATGTGCAGCCATGAAAGTATAAAAAAGAGCTGCTTTGAGCTATCTGAAGTCAGATTTGTTTGTAGCTGTAGGGTGCAAACCAACTCTGCGTGAGTTTGCACCTCAAATACAGACACACCCATATTCTGCTCCTCGTTGGCTGTGAAGTTGACTCTGCAACCCCCACCCCCCATGTCTCTCATTGATTACAGTTTCTTTAAGGAGCAGACGTCCCCCCGGTGGGCTGAATTTATAAATAAATTTAGATTTGATTGTCTGCACCAAAGCCCTCATCATGAGCTGATTTGTATACATACTAGCACATTAGTAGATGTGCCTACCACAAGATAGGCCTTTTGAATAATTAATGATTCTATTAAGTGCCACGGTGCCTCCCACCATGGGCCATTAATATTGAAGAGATGTAAGCCTCTGCTAACAGCAGAGGGAACAACATCAAATGAAGCTGGGAGTTAGATGGGCATATGAAAGGCATTCCTTCGGTATGCTTTGGCCGTGGCTTCTTTATGAGTTTACGATAAAGTGATGAGGCTTCCCTGCCTCTCAGTGACAGGGAGTATAAACACTGGGCTGTAGCCTAAGGAAAGGGGTAAAAACGTCAAATCTTCTTTTTCTTCCTCCCACCCCATATGTGTATATGTGTGTTGGTGAGCCTGTCAATATCAAATCACAACCCTCATCTAATCTAATATAATCAGTGTTGTTTCTTTGAGAGTACTACTGCACTGTATGGGTTCTTCATTAAAACCTCCATCTAAAGAAACATACAGTGCACACAGCCCTTATCTCACCAATTTTTCCTTCTGTTTTCTTCCCTTTGCACACTAAAAGCTCCTTTTTCATTCCAACCCGTATCTCTCAGCTCACAACTAGACATTTAAGACCCCATAAAGAATTTAGGATGTAGTTTATTTGAGAACAAGTGACCAGTGGTGTTTTATCAAGCCCATTAAATGCTGATCACAATTAAATGTGACATGGTCAAATTAGTCTGAGAACAGTCCTAAGACAAAGAGATTACCTGGAAGCTTTTAAATTATGTTCTCTTGAAGTTTATTTCATTTCAAAAGCTAAATATATTGAGGCAACATTGGCTGTTGGGTAGTGTGGGAGAAGCTCTCTATTTGCTGCAAGGGAAGAATGTTTTGTTGTAAAAAAATGAAAAATTGGAAGAAAATGCTGAGGTTGTATATTTTAATGATAGATGTGATGGTTAAATATTATTGCTGAATTGTCTTGGGGAATTCGATTGGACTCGGTTGTAGTTTCAATGACATACCAGCCTAGCACAGCCCGAAGGCAGCTGGGTTGGTGTATTACTCTCTGCTATATATATTGAGTTTAGCCATGGCTGCATCAGCACATCTTTCCCCGCAATTACTTCAGCTGAAAATGTCAAGACCACATTGACAGACAACCCCAGGCTGTTCCCGTTGGAAGGCCATTTTCTCCAGTTTCCAACTTGCATTGGTACCTTCCCAAAAGGCAGCCTTTCTTTTTTAGAAATCTTTTTCTTGTTGATTAGAAAGTATTTCTTTTCAATTGAGGCTGTCTTTGTACATTACTCTTTGGCCAAATACTAAGGAATGTTTAAAGAAAAAACGGGGGGGCGATAATCTGATCCCCTGAGCTGAAAAGAAATAGATTATACCTTAAAAAAGTGCTGGGAGTGAGAGAGTAGCGTTTAAGCTGACTGGTTGTTTGCTGGGAATTACCCTCTATTGACAGTGTGACAATGGCAGCAGTACTGCTTGTAAAAGGATTACACAAGAGCATGGAATGGGAGCACTGGGTGGGAACAGGAAGGAATAAGGGCAGCAGGGTGCCCATGCATGTCCAATGAGACTTCTTCCCTCTGCATCTTCTGTTTGGTGAAATGAACAAGCAAGCTGCTTCTTAGAGGAAGAAGATGTGTCACACAACCTGGAGTAGATGAGATGTTAAAAGGCAGAAAGCAGAAGAAGTTCAAAGAAGAGGATATTGTAGGTGACCTATAGTATAAGAATCCATTGAATTCCCTACAGCCTCCTATGATCCATTGTAGATTTATCCATTTTGTGTATGTAAAAAATGCTGAGACAAAGAGCAGTGCTCCCTTCACGTCTCACAGCCTGGAGACATTGGTGGCATACGTGCCTTTGAAGTGGTTGATTTTCTGTGATCCTGATGAATCAAGGCTCTGTCTGCCAGTGGGGAGCTCAGTCAAATGGGTTTCATGCATGGATTAGATTGTCGTCCTGTGCTTATTCCACCATGGGAAGAGCTCCATGTCAGCCTCAAGGGTAGAAAGAGGAGGTCTTTCATGCTTTTAGTATGTCCATCTGTGATACAACACTGCTGTTCTGCCTCACCTGTCAACCATCTCAACTCTGTGGACAGAAAAAAGTGGAATACACTTTTACTCTGCTGCTCATTCCATTTTCTTCCATCCAGTCACTTTCTCTTGTCTCTGCACTCTTTTAATTAGGTCTCTACTTGTTTTCCTCTCTCTTTCTCTCTCCCGTTCTCTCTCAGGCCATTCCATTGCTTACGTAACCATCTCTACGTCTACTTGAATAGATGACATGGGTATATTTAGCCACTATACCCCCCCACTATACCCTGCATGCTCAAGCAGTGCTAAAAAATTCAAGTATTCAGACCTCTCAGGCGGTGCACTGACACACTTGCTTTACATCCAGAGCAATTAATGTCCACTGAATTTAGATTACAATGTCGGCATCCCACAGGGAAGCCGCAGTGCCCTGGTGGGTGTCAGGAATAAAGAGGGGAGGGTAAAAGGCACCTCTTAAAGGAGTGCCATTATGTGGTGCTTTGCAACCTACTGAGAGATTTTTTTTTCTTTGCTTGCATGGCTAGTAATAGCATATTGATTGTTTATATAGCTCTAGCAGCTAAACACAGCAAAGTGACAGTCAACTCTTTCAAACTGACCCTTCTTTTTTACTCAGCTTTTCTTCTTTTCCTCTTTTTTCCTCCTTTCCTGTCTACTAAACAGTTTTGTCTCTCCTGTTCTTTTTTAACCCTCCCCCAATCCTGTTCCTGTTTTCTCCTCATCAGTTTCTTCTCTCTGTGTTTTCAAGTGCTGAATAATGGCCAGGTCGGTGCCTCGATGGGGCTCTGCAGCACAGAAGGCAATGTGCCATGCTGCGCCAAGGTCATGCTGGGCAGCCATATTGCATATGCACCAAGCATTAACATGACCATTGTTAGATGTCCCTTTTGTGGAAACAGCAGTAGATGCTGATCAAGCAGTTATCCAACAAGCTATTAATCCCACTTTTAATTAGGAGATATTAATTATTTGTAAATTCCTTTTATCTGGTAATCTATTGTCTTGAGTCTACATGAATGAACTGTGAAGAAACTGTAAAAGACAAGGAGATTGAAACTTTTTTTCCTGTGTGTAATTGTATGTATGAAAATGTAACCATATTTAGAGAAAAAGGCCATGAAACATGCTCCATTAACTGTTGATTTGATGAACACACTTACTTGGTACAATAGCATTCTATGTTTGAAAAGTGAGGAGTGTTCTGAACTTTTAAAACCCATAATTGAAAAGTTGTACAGCATTTTTGTAGCCTTTTTACAAACCTACTCTTGTTGGTATGTGTTTATTATCCAAACTCAATAAATTTGGTCAATTTGGACTCTCAGTAAATAATTTGACAAGTTGTTTCTGTTGTTTACACTTTCTAGGTGACCCCAGTGGCTGGACCCCCTGAGGGAGGCACGCGGGTGACCATCTATGGTACGAATCTTGGCCTTGCTTTCTCTGACATGGTGGACAATGTAGAGGTGGCTGGTGTCAGGTGTACCCCTGTGGAGGATGGCTACATTATCGCAGAACAGTAAGTCACAAGTGTCACCTTTAAAACATTATTTTCCTCAGTTGTTGAAATAAAAACGACTCAAGTTCTATCAACATGTATTGTTAGATGTGCCTTGTATATTCATTCATTAAGTTAGCTAAGCTGGGACATTGTATGCCATTTATCTAGCCTGTTGCCCTTTTTTGTAAACAACACATATTTGTTTTCCTTTTTTAGATTTTCTGATGGGGATGTCTCAAAAGCTGTTGAGTATTTCAGTAAAGACTAAAACATTGTCAGCCACCACCACCACAAGCAAATGTTTAGATGTGTGGTACATTGCCGTGAAATGTGGGAAAAGCATAAAACCAAATCAAATCATGCAGCTGAGTCAAGAACAATTTCTGTGGTAACTTCATCATTCAGCACTTCTTCTGATTAGCTGATGTGGCACTAAATGAGTTTACAGCAGCTTACTTTTAAAACCATCAACATTACCCTTACATACCAATAAAAATGTAAGAAACTGTAGCATTAGCATTTTAAAAGAATGAGAGTACTTAGTTCTTTAGAACATCTTCATGCTGCTTTTTTAACACTTTCTTCTAAATGTTTAACACAAAAGCTAATTACTACATTTTTTATTAAATTAGTTGTCAACACTCATACAAATCATCCAGACCACCAGCTTATAAAGAATTTATTGTTTTTAACAGACTTTGTGTGTATTTAGATTGAAAGATACTCCCCTGACCATACTTGCTTTAATGAAAACTGGAGCCAGTCCAAAACAGTCAGGTCCAGAGACTGCAGTTCTACCCCTTGCAGCACACTAGCCCGTTTCTCTCACTGTTGCTAATCTAGTCAGCAGCAATCCCACAACAGCTGTGTGTGTTTACTTGTGTTTGCCTCCCTAATTGTCTCATGCTGAGTGTACATCACGTTAAATTCTGTCTAGTTCACCCTGAACTAATGAAACATGGCCCATGCTTCACAACTCGCCCATCTCCCTCTTGGCTAGATGGTACAGATGTGTGTTGACTTAGAGAGCTGGCACCTCATGGTTGTTTAATGTCCTCAGGTGATGCACACCTCACCTGGGATACAAAAAAATGTACACGCACACACTACTTTAATATGCTCTTGATATATATTACCATGTTTAGATTAGGAAAAGGTTGAAATGCCTCGCATTGGTTGTTGAGATTTGTTGCAGTGTTTTAAAGATGCTCTGCACAAAATACTCACCATAGAACTGCTATATGTGAACCAAATGAAGAAAGATTATCTGAATCAACAGAGGTCAGTATTTGACAAAAATTATTGGATGTTTATTTTTATCTTTTATTCAAGAAAATGTTCCATTTGGTTAAAGGTTAGTGTGGGATTTAATACTTATGCTGCAACCAGCCACAAGGGGGCTCTCATTTTTGTGTTAATTTTAACTTACAAATTAAGTTCAGATGTCAAGTTATTATGTATATCAGTAGTTGACCCATGAAACTATAGGGAAAAAAGTATGAATAAGAGTACGAATGGAAACTTTCATTGCCAGATCACAGTCCAGATCTGGACCCAGAACCCATGGGATGTCTGACGGAGTGTTTTCAGAAGAAGAAAAATATAGTAAAATATGGCTCACTCATTAAAAGTGCCAATTTAAAACACCACCATGAGACAAAACATAAAGGTTTTAAACAAATGCACCCTCTCAACTTAGAAATAAGGTAACAAAAATATGTAACCTAAAAAAATGTGTGTGTGTGTGTATGCATATCTCCTTGG
Organism: Pachypanchax playfairii; assembly: GCA_006937955.1. NCBI lineage: Eukaryota > Metazoa > Chordata > Actinopteri > Cyprinodontiformes > Aplocheilidae > Pachypanchax > Pachypanchax playfairii. Next base: position 1,689,582 of record SSNP01000032.1, on the reverse strand, counting down.
CCCCATAAATGTCACATCATATTATTCTGCTTATAGAAATAATTAAAGATAGAAAAAAAATAAACATTATGTTGAAAATTTTCTAGCAGCCAGTTGCAAAGTCATCCTCGGGCATTTATTATATGGTGTCACTAGCGTCCAACTGTGAAACAGAGATACTGGAAGATTACACACACATACAGGCTCTCACAGCTGCAGCTCTCAGAAGAGCCTTTAACCCTAATTCTTTCTATGGCCTACTTCTGCCCTAAGAATGAGAGCAGCTAACCACTGCACCAAAACTATAACTTGTGTGATGGGCTAAAAATGGCAACAATGCAAATGTCACTCGCACACACACATAGCACTTTTCACTATTGCAGCTAACCTGTGGCTTTGGCTTATCATAGCCTAAACATGTTTTCTATGGTATACTAATAGAGATCTAGAGCTCATAACAAGCAGTAGTAGCTGTAGTTCAGTTCTCTGAACTGACCAACTTTGATTAAAATTCACAATGTGTCACTTGGCTTTAGGGGACAATTTGTCAGCTGCAAACTGATCTGACAGCACTTTAATCTAAATAGGAACAAGCTTGACAAGTCATTAACAGTATGCTGTATGTATCTGTGTATGTATGTATGTAGCCTATATTATATTATAAACACACACATATACATACATACGTGTGTGTGTACAAGATACTTCAAGATATGGAACATCAGTCTAGCGTGATGATGCTTTTGGTTGGACTTTTGTTTCTTTGGGTCTTAGGGGTTGTCCTAAGGTCAACAAATGTATGTTACTGTCTACACAACTACACAAAAAAGGGAAAAAAACATATTAATGACTCTTTCATGCTCCTGCTTTAAAGGTTTGTGTGAAAGCCTCCCTTGATTTGGAGGGGGAAAAAAATCTGCATCATTTTTTTTTCGGTATGGTTAAAATGCTTCTGCTACATATTTTGTAGTTTCCACATTGACTGACAATTAGTGACAATACATTTTTAAATACTTTTTTAACAGAGACATAGGGGGAATTCAGTAGTTTTGAAAGCAAAAGAATAAATTTGCAGTTTAACAAAGGGCCAATAGTTTAAATATTTCAAGTGGGAAAGCAGTTGAATCTCAGGAATAAATCCTTCTTCAGCCATATTCTGCACCACAAAACTTCCATCTTTCTTGTGTTTCAGATAATCAGCTCTGAACAAATAATACATCTCCTGTGTTCCAACAGCTCCACTCCTACCTGGCCCAGCCACCTGCCACATCACACATTCTGTCCTTTTCCAGCCTCTGATTGCTTCTTGTACTTTATTACTGCTTGGCACCGGTGATCAATAGACATCGTCACTTTATTATGTCATTTCATTGGATCACCTGCTGTGCTGTGTGTCACTTGATCACATGGTATAATAGAAGTGTATTGATCTTACTGCTTGATTTACATTACAATCGCACCGCAGGTGTTGCAGCAGTGCTATCTGGGGCTGGTAGGTTGATGGGAGGAGGAGTGCTACTCTTATTTAAAGAACATTATCAGGGTGTCCTGGTCGATGTCTGGATGAGTCCCGTAATGAAATGACTAAAACAATAAAAGAAGATTGCAATTAGAGTAGAAGATAAATCAATTTCAAGTAGAGAAGTGTTTTGATTAGTTTCTAAAAACTTCTTGCAACTAAGCAAACATGAAGGCAACTTCTCTCTCCTTCTCAAGATTAAAAGAACAGAAAGTTGTTTTGCAAACAACACAAGCAGCATGATTTTGTACGAGATTGTTACTGTTACTGAATTTTGCTCATTTTTCTGATCCACTAGTTTCTGTCTTCTTTTTTTAGAATCGTATGTGAGATGGCTGTGGCTCCAGTAGAAAGTAGACCTGGTCCAGTCCAACTGTGCGTTGGCGAGTGCAAACCAGAACTCAAGACTCGCTCCTCACAGCTCTACTCCTTTGTGGTATGGTTGCATTTGCACTACATGGATTTCTATTCAGCAACAATATTATAAAATACTTATTTGGTTTGGTTTAGTATACTGTCAACAAACAAAAGAGCTGCACGTAAAAACTCCAGGTCAAATGTAGAGACAGTTCAGTGAAAAAAGAGATTTCCATGCAATTAAATTGTTTAGGGGCATCAGGCAAAACAAAAAAAAACAGGCTATTGAGTTGCCATAGTAACTGTCAGTGTAATTATGCAGCTCTGTGAATGCTCATAAGCACTGAAATAACTGACCTTTTTTGGTTGTTGATGCTCCCATTTATATTTATAATAAAATAACAGGAACAATATCACCCGAGATTCAAATTTGTAAAAAAAAGAAAAAACTTTTTTTTTTCTTTTTTGATGTTACATACTTATTTGCCTTGAACAGCTCACTTACCAAGCTAGATTATTTAGTATGTAGTTTTTCTTAAGACATTATGAAAAACTTTCCAACATTTCTTACAAGTTTCTGTTGTATTGGCAATTAATCTTTTAGGTTGCAGCATAAATACCTCTCTCAAACTTAAAGAGGCATTAAAAACGGTTTTTCTGAGGTTTGTGTTGAATATTTTAGCTCAACAGGTGCTCTTACCTTCATAGTGGGTGTGAAAACAGGTCAACAACTTCTCTTTCAGTTTTTGTCTCTCAAACTACGCAGGTGGCGATAACACCCGATTTCTCCCGAGTCCAAACGGCCTGTATCTGTTTCGTCACAACTCCTTTGTTCGTTAGTTTTCGGCAGCTCCCGCAGTTGAAACCACGCCTAGCGTGCGACTCACTAAAAAGCTGTAGCATAGCTTAGCAAACAGAAAGACATGACGTCTGACGTTGCCATGTACAGCGGGGCAGGAAACAGTATACCTTGCTCTCATAGGCTAGTTTGTTAGCAGTCAGAGTCCAGCAAATTCAAACAATGAATATGAACGAGCTGCTGACGAAAGGAGCCGGAATCACCTGAATTTTATTGGAGACAGATTGAAAGGTCTGTTAATCAGTGTTTCCTGATGGTTTTAGATATAAAATGTTTCATATTACTGGTTAATACTTAAGAAATAACCACAAAGTCCTGAAATGTGTATGAAATGGCCACTTTAAAAATTACTGCGGTATAAAGTGCAAGTCACCCCCTTCCAGAATGTAGCCCTACCCACACTCCCTGTTTTAAAAAAAGCTTCAAAAGGAGGCGTTGCCTAGAGGATCAGCGCACACGCGGGGGTGGCGGGCTGGGCTGTGATTGACATGTTACACTACTTGACACAGCTGCCAGAAAGGAACAGATAAAAATGGAGGAAGCTGCTTCTGTGGAAGAGTCGAGCGGCCCTGATACGTATCGCTTCGAGATGATGGTTCGCCCTGCAGCAGCTTAGCAGCATAGAATGAGGCCCGTCTCTTAGTGCTACATTGTGGTTGGCCAAAGCTAAAGGTGCAGCTGCGCACGGCCGCTGTACCTAATTGTCTGCAACAGAAAATGTGTGTTGCAAAGAGGTGCCCAAGGTATAATTCAAAGTATCCAAGCATGATGAGTGATTTGCACATTCAGTAATGTGCAAAAACATGAGATGCACTTTCGCTCGCCCCAAAGCGGCCATTGACCAATCACACAACTATTACGCCGGGCTCACACTGCCTACGGAACGGCTTCGGAACGGCTTCGGTCCGGCTTCGGTGCGGTTTTTCCGCAAGCTACCACTCACATCTGCTCCGGATAGGGAGTGCGGCCAGCTCCGGTGCTGGGTGCGTAAAACGTCACCCACGAGAACAGAAGTTCACGTGGGTTATCGTTTTGTCGGGACTTCACACGAGAACACGTCCATTATTTAGCAAATGTGTGAAAATGTGTTGTGCTGCAGGCTTTCGGGACCCTGTGTCACCGGGTGTGATGTAATGTTTACATTTCCTATTAGCGCGTGTGCTGTCTAAAAAGAAGAGTCAAGTTACAATTGTTTGTACACTCGTTTATTTTGAAAAAACACCGGATATTCAAGCCACACTTCCTGTATAGTTCGTCAGATTTCATCAAACTTGACGCGGAGTGACTCCGGCGTCCGGAAAAAATTGATCCTTGCGGATTCTTTCCGTAGTGCCGTACAGCCCCCGTAACCGGACCCGCTATGTGAGCAGACCCGACAAACAATAATTCCAAACAAGATAGTAAAGCTACTAGGCTACTAACTAAGATGTCAGGGGGAACGCGGTGCTGAGGAGCGTCCCGAGAGGGGGCGCGGTCCACCCGTGGATGAGCGTGAGCCGGCTTGGGATTGCCTGGTGGGGGCGATGCGGGGGGTTAGCTTTAGAGGTGCTGGCAGCTGGGAATGCTTGCTGGCTGTGCGGGAGGCTGGCTGCGAGTGAACAGCACCACTTGGCAGAGCTGATCTGGAGAGAGAAAGGAGATCAAGGCTGGTTTGATTTGGAGGATGTCGCAAAGGTTTTGCTCCAGAAAAGGTCACTGACATGCATGGAAATACCTCTTCGAGTCATGATAATCTGGGGCGCTGGTTGTTTATGTCAGTAATTAAGGGGGGCGGGACTTGGCAAAAGATCAATTGTACCTTCCCACATACATAAGCAGGGGTGCACATAAGTGGTCCGCAGGTCCGCACACACTGTCAAAATATAAAATGCGCACCAGATGAAAAGTTGCAACACGCGTTTGCGTACTTAACATTGGTTTGGCTGAGCTGCGTGAATTTTTAGGTTAATCAGAGGCGGGTTCATTGTCAAATAAATGAAGAATCCCGTTGACTTCTTTTGTTTGACTGATATGTTTCTCAGCCAGAGCGCCGAAGTTCCAGCTGATCAGCTGATGCTGCGTCTCTCTCTGTCTCTGTGTATCAGTTTGCCAGTGTGACGGATTTTCAGTCAGTCAGATCAGTGCAGCTGACTGCAGGATTCTGCATCGCGTCAAAACGGAAAAAATTCACTGAATAAGACAAATAGACCATCGTGGCACAGACGTGTATAACTACCTTTTTGTGCTATAAAATACAGAAAACCACCTGTTTTAATCAACAGTATCAGCGTATTTGTCTGTGATCTGCGCCATTTTGAATGCGCGCAAAGCTCTATGGAATATGCAGTCAATGCCCCATAACTGTCCACTGTATCTTTTTATCTGACTGCATCACATTACAAACATCCTCATCATTTCAAAACAAAAAACAGTTACAGTAAACGACAGAAGCCCCAACAGCTGACTAATAAATTTCAACACCAAACTGTTAAATGCAGATTAAAGTGAACAATCAAACCTGTAAACAATCCAACCTGAACTCTGAAGGTTTTTTTTTTACCAGTATTTTTATATTTTACTGGTTTCTCTTGATTTTTTCAACAATTAAAGGATTTTTATTGAAACAAATATAGAGCCAGGTAAAGTAAACAGACTGAATTTGAAGCTTGATGAAACCAAAAACAAAGCAGAGGAGCTCGGAAGAGACACAGCGAGACGCATTTAAAAATGTGAGGACCAAGCAACTACCCTAGGTTCTCTTCTGAGAACCAGGCCAAAAATATTATGTGCACCCCTGTACATAAATTAAGTTGCTATGGGAACATGATCATCCTACTATCATAGACTCAGACTTTAGATCTTTTCTTGAACAGCATGGACTTTATTATTTAGTTTGTGTATATATAATCCAAACATCACATTTGGTTATACTTCTGAATGCAGCTGCAAAATGTGTTTGTTGTCAATGGTTTTCCAAGGTGCTCTACAGCACATTTGGCCATATTGATCATGGCAGCATGATGGTTACTCAGACAGTGCTGCCAGTGGATTTTAAAAGGTCACACACAGTAACCATGTGGTTTCTAGCTATGGCATTTAATGCACTGAGGTTTTCACAAACTCCCTGCATCTTTTCACAATGTGCAACATAGTTGTTGGTCCAGAGTTGTAAAAGTTGTACACTTATGTTTCTTATAATATTGCTTTTTTTACTGATCAATGACTGTCTCACTGAGTTTAGTGAGCTACAACGTTCCTTTCATGCAAAGACTAACTGTTTGAAATATTATCTTTTATTCACGATTTTGACTTCCTCAAATCACTAGATAATCTTCTGACTGAATTTGGACTCTTTCTCAAAAGGTGTCTTTTTTTCTGCTTTGACTAAAATGGCTATAACTGGCTATTATCTATGGCAGTCATCATTCATTTACATCAGACAATAGTATAAAACACTGGTTTGAAATAGGCCTGGGCGATAAATCGATTGAATGAATTAATTCGAATTTTTTGTTGCGGGCGATTTAAAAATGAAATAAATCGAGATTTTGCGTAGTGGCGCTTTTTGGCTTCCCGGCGTTTCCGTAGTGTCAGTTTCACATGGCTTGCTGTGACAGACGTGCAGGAAGAGACCTCACGCTGCAACATTTGCTTAAAGCCCATCGCAGTCAAAGGCAGTGCACCACAAACATATTCTAACGCCTGAAACAGAGGGATCCAGCCGAACATGAAAAACGCCAGTCTCTCAGAGACAAACAAAAACTGCAGTGACCAACAAGCCTCAGCTAAAAACAGCTAACTGTAGCCGAATCTGCAAATAACAGGAAAAAGGTATGGTGGAGAACAATCACTGAAGTGGTCGTTTAAGTTGTCCATCATTTGTACTTGTTGCTTTCCTTAATAAGAAGGGGAAAATTGGAAAAATTTGAAAATTTAATAAAAAAATAAATAAATCGGAGATTTTACTTTTAAGCCATATCGCCCAGCCCTAGTTTGAAAGGTGCTGGACTAAATGCATTTCTTTAAAGAATGCTAGTAATTTTGTTTTTTTAAATGAAATTAAAAACAGTAACTAATTAAACCGTGCAAAAGTGCAGACAAACGTCATCTGTTTTTTTGCACTCTGAGTCACGCTGACATTTCTTTGCCTCTGTCATCCCAATCTGCTCAACCTTTACCTAACAGATTATCTGCTTTCCCTTCTGCACTCATTCACACACCTTCACATTTAGCTCTCCTGTAGCAGTTAACAGCAGTCTGTAATTAGTTGGGTGTTTTCTGAGCACCTACTTTAATCCTGCATGCTGGAAGTCACACATGCTGTGGCAGACATATTTGAGCTTCATCAGTGTGGAGCTCTTGGCTCTGTAGTGCATCCTTTTTTTTCTTTAATCTGTGATAGAACTGCCACTGTTTGAAGAATTTCACTAATATTTCTTCATAGGTCCCAGAAACATCACTCCTTTCACTGTTAGCTATACTGTTTTCATGTCACTTAAAAAAGGAAGGGGTTCTTGAACTTTACACACACTTCCTGTGTGAATGTAAAGGAATAGCATGAAGGAGAGTGTGCACGTTATGTTTGTAAAAAATGTTTTATGTTTGTGTGAAAAAGAAATGTTGAAGTGCATGTGTGCACTGCTGCATGTCCCATATGACGGGTCGTCTACATTTATATATCTCCATCTGTCTGTGTGATGGCAACTTAGCTGCCTGCTGCTGCAAACACTAGTTATTTTCAGACTGTCTTTAAAAAGCTTCACTCAAACACAGCTCACCAATGCACGACATGCAGTAGCAGGATCTCTCAGGGATCCTAAGAGCTCCTGGTTTTATCCTTTTCTCTCCCACCAGCACTGCGCTTCACTGCCATCATCCTGGCAACATGAATAACTGTAATTTACTTGGGATCTGCGATAATACATAAAGTTGTCAAGTGTTACCACAGGGATACCTCCTTATTTACTCTTGACAGTATACATCTTTTAGTCAGTCTGTCTGTTGGCTTCTTGCTGCTCCCTCCCATGCTATTTGCAATGGCTCTCAGTTCTGTCTTAACCTCTAACTTTCTTTGCATCTGTGTGTTTTGTAGACCCCAACAGTCACAGGCTTGTCCCCTACCAGAGGTCCAGAGTCTGGAGGCACTAAAGTAACAATAATGGGAGAAAATTTGGGAGCTGGCAGCAGCGTCAGCGTTCAGTTTGGGAACCAGACATGCGAGTTCTTTGGGTGAGATTTTCTAATTTCTCCTTATTTGTACCATTTATTCTTCAATAACTATTAAAAAAATGAGTTTCTTCTTTGTTGAAATGTTGAAACAGAGTTTTTATTGTTATAATACTATTTAATTAATGAAGCTAATTCCCTCCTGATCCTTACTATGACTACTAAAATATTTTTTCCTACATAAAGAGAGAAACATGTACAAAAAGTGGAACATGGTGTAATCTATTCATCTGTTTCTTTCATGTTTTTTCTTTTTTCATTTTAATTTTGTTACACCTGCTCTGCCCTAAATATATTCCATACACATATACATATACACATTCCATACCATACAGTGACTACATGAAAAAATAAATAAATAAATAAAGCTTTGATTCTAAAATTATGTGGATCATTGCCATTAAATAAGCTGCTTTATTTAATAGCTTTCCTGTATTTTTCCCTTTGCTGTAACTAAGAATTCCTTGGGGGAATAGCTTTCTTTGTTCCTCTGTTAGAAACTTGTGTAAATCTTAATAAGGTTTTGATGACCTTCTGCATCAATCCTTGTAATAAAAGCTTCAAGAACAACGTTTTTTTCTCTCTATTTCATCTCATCCTTCTCATTATCTTTCCATCAGCCTGTTTTTTTATACACCACCACCACCCCTCCACCAGTTTTTATTTTCTCCCTCGGAGCCTCCATCTTTCCTCACCCATCATGCTTTTATAACACAGATATTTTCACATGTCCCCCTTTTTACATTTCACTCCTGAAGGTACCTATTTTAAACCCTACAGCAGTAATCTGACTAGGATGCTGTAATGCTGAGGAGTCAAATAAACATTATTGGGATACAGGGTAATTGCTAATTTGTATTTTATATGACATAAGAGGAGAAAGAGAATGGGGGATTGTTCTTTTATGAGCTCTCCTCAGCTAAGAAATTGGGGCAGATTCAGAGGAAGTGCATGTAGATGATGTAGTCTAAAAGAAGATGAGTAAAGCGTGTCACACGAGCACATGCAAGTGGTGGAGGTGCTGTGTGTCTGTTTGTTATTGTGTATGTGTTGCACCTGTGTGTGTCTGTTTGTTATTGTGTATGTGTTGCACCTGTGTTCATGCTGTGCTGTAAGTCGGGTAATTACAGAACAAGGCTGGCAGAACAAATTGTGTAATATATTCTGTTGCTGTAGGTGGTGTCTTTTGCTTGTGTAAATTGAACATTTTTTTTGGTAATGCAGCGTTTAAAAGGACAGTTTTATCGTTTTTATCAAGATTCTCCATTTGCCATGGCTTACAGATTTCATTCATGTTGATGTAGATTTAAATAACTTTGGCTCTTGTAGGAGGACCATGAAGGAGATAGTGTGCTACTCTGCCCCGTCAGTGTCCGGGGTCGGCCCAGTTCAGATCAGCGTGAGTGTGGATTACGCCCAAATCAAGCAGAGTCTCACTTTTGAGTACATCGAAGACCCGACGGTTCTACGGATCGAACCAGACTGGAGCATTGCAAGGTGACCCCCAAACACAGGCCACAGTTTTTATCCACATGCTCTTTAACAAACCTTGAGCTTCAAATAATTAAACTAGAATTTCTTCTTCGTTCAGATCATTAGAGCCAGTCAGTTCAGGTCAGCGACAGGAAGCAGACAGAAGTCAATATTGCACTTTCAATTACTGTTCAGTTTCCTTCCAATTAGTCTGGATCTGATAGAAAGTCAGAGATATGAGAAGAATGATTCAGAGACGGTGAAACTCACTGTTGACTAATCTGTTGAACCATGTCACAGATACAAAAAGCAGCACCAAGGAAGAAAATAGCAGAAATTCTCAGTTTATTTTTTCTTTGCTTTGAGATATGAAAGAAATATGAAATGTATTGAGCAAATTGACAGCACAAGGTCTTTCTGCAGTAACTTACTTTGTTGCTGTGTTACCGTGTTTCCTTGTTACAGTACAGTGAATCTCGCTAGGGAGCAAAACATTTAGCCATTTGACGTATGATTCCTGAATCTTTTGTCACGCTGATGGATGCAACAAGGTTAAACAGCTTCTCTGTTTCGCCATTCTAAGACCCTGAACACATTCTTTGCATCCTAATGTGCTTGAGTCATCTTGGTATTTCAAGCTCAAATCTGCACCAGCTGATTGCAGCCAGTAGAATCATTTAAAATTCTCCTTTAATCATCCTCCACTCCAGAGGCCATTACTCCCAGAGAAACTAACAATGAGGTTCGATTTGATGTGTTCATTTTCTTCTGATGGTGAACATTTTGAAGAGGTGCATTGAGGTTAGAAAGTTTAGTTTAGATTGTCTTTGACTACACTTTTCTTCTCTTTCTTTTCTTTTCTTTGTATTATTCCGTTGTATGAATTCAACTCTTAAAAAATTTAAGTAGTGGACAAGTTTGATTGTGCCTTTTTTGTCAAATGAATTGTGCTTTTTTTCTGTTATTATTTAGTGGTCACACTCCGTTGATGGTGACAGGGACCAATTTGGATGTGGTTCAGGAGCCAAGAATCAGGGTCAAGTATGCTGGTCGAGAGTCTGTCAATGTAAGAACCATCAATCTTACCTTTATTAAGTCTTAGCAATAAAGCTATATTTGTAAGAGGAAATTCTGACAGTAAATACTACTGTACAAAATGTGTTTAGGTGTAAATAATCTACACAAACCAGGTCCAAGTTGATGCACCTAATGCGACATCAAGCCATGCATATGCAAGCCAAATGATGTTTAAGCTTTGGAAAATGTTCCATCTCTCAACGGACCCTCTAGCTCTCTTTGCTTTTCTGACTTCTATTTCAACTCAGTCTTCTTAAGCGATGAGCATATGAGTGATACTGCTGGCAGTGAGAGTGATCTGCATGCAGTATTTATTGAAGACTTTTAATCCACCCGTCCATCCATTTTCTACCACTTTTCTGGGTCAGGGTCATGAAGGCAGCAGTGTATGCAAACTTCTCATACCTTCCCCTATCATTCCTCTCTCAGCATTCCCATGTCAGTCAGGAGACACAATATTTCTATTTTTTTCCCATTGTGCCCTTGGGTTTCCTGCTGGGTAGATGTCTAACCTCACCACAAAGTGATGTCACACCTCACCTTGAAGGTAGCCTGGAGGCATTCAAACTATATATGTACTACTTTTTAAAATAAACAGTCTATAGTATTAATCCATGTAGAAGAACTGAACCCAACATTGAATACAATAGAAAATAATGTACAACACTGGTTCTTTGAAAGGGCATACATGTTTTTGGTTTATCTTCACATTAGCTGAATAAATGTAAATGGTAAATGTCCTGTATTTGTATAGCGCTTTTCTAGTCATTCAGACCACTCAAAGCGCTTTCACACTACAAGGTTTTTTTACATTTACCCATTCACACAACCCGACATGTAGATCGGGGGAGAGGGTAGGGGCTAACATTCATGCAACCCGATGCACAGATTGGGGGACTACATGGGGTTCAGAGTCTTGCCCAGGGACACTTCAACATGTGGCGGTGGAAGCTGGGATCGATCCAAAAACCTTCAGATTGGAAGACGTCCACTTTCTGCTCTTGCCCTTGTCGAGGACGGTCACATTTCCCAGTTGCTCCCTTATCTTCTTCTTCAAACCCCCCCCGTTCCTGCTTTTGTCTGTGTCTAGGTTTCTCTGTGCCTTCTGTACTGGCTGCTACGAACTGGAAATTTATAAAAATGGATCTGGTTTCGTGGTCACTCAGCACACTGGACAAAGTTTTTTCAACTTATAGCTGAAAAATGGGGAGCAGTCTTGCCCGGAATCGACACAGCCGGCTGGGTTTACCATGGATTCCTGGGGCGAGTGGAAGATGGTTTGCCTGTCCGTGCTAGAAGTCGAAGACGTGGAGGATGTTTACATATTTGGACTACAGATCGTGGGGTACCTGCTTATTGGCGCAGGTGGTTACCTGATGTATCGACAAATTCTAAAGTTATGGATTGGATGGGCTGCTACTGGCAACACTTGGACTAAAAGATTTGGAGATCTGGATCGCAAACTGGATGCGGTCTCGGAGCAGTACCGCGATAAGGCTGTGAGTTTCAAACGGGACAGGGAATGCAAAGTTCGAGACAGCAAGCTGGCTGACGGGGTGCTGGAGCTGAACTGTAAACTGGCTGCGCTGCTCGATCTAAATGGAAGGAGTGGCACCACCTTGGAGAAGTTGCAGTTTCGGCTCGGTGTGGAGAAGTGATTGATTGATTATTGATTGATTATTATTATTACTAAGCAATTATTACTAAGCAATTTGGCAACAATTCGGCTGTTTTGGACCTTTCCACAAAAGTGCACCATATGGACAAACAGGAGCTGCTGAAATTCTTCGGCTTCGATCTATCATTTTTATTTTTGTTTTGACTGGCCTCAAGGCCAATGCACTAAATTCCCCAGAGCAGTGAGTGCTGAGGTGCACAGCCTCCCCGATGGAAATGGTAAATGGCCTGTACTTGTATAGCGCTTTTCTAGTAATTCAGACCACTCAAAGGGCTTTCACACAACAAGGTTTTGCATTTACCCATTCACGCAACCCAATATGTAAACCGGGGGGAGAGGGTAGGGGCTAACACTCATACAACCCGATACGCAGATCGGGGGGCAACATGGGGTTCAGTTTCTTGTCCCAAGGACACTTCGACATGTGGTGGTGGAAGGCGGGATTGATCCACCAACCTTCAAGTTGGAGGACGACCGCTCTAGCCACTGAGCCACAGCCGCCCGATCTATAGACCAAATAAGTAAACATCCGCCACGTCTTCGACCTCCAGAGCAAACAGGCATACCATCTTCCACTCGCCCCAGGAATCCATGGTAAACCCGGCCGGCTTTGTCGATTCCGGGCAAGACTGCTCCCCATTTTTCAGCCTTACGTTTTGAAAAAACTCTGTCCAGTGCGCTGAGTGACCAGGAAACAGATCCATTTTTATAAATTTCCAGTTTGTAGCAGCCGGTACAGAAGGCATGGAGACACAGAGACAAGACAAAAGCAGGAATGGGAGGAGGGTTAAAGAAGATAAGGGAGCAGCTGGGAAATGCGACTGTCCTCGACAAGGGCAAGAGCAGTCTACCTGAAAGCAAATTGTCACTTCTTGTTACTTGATTGAGGTCACAACACCTAAAGTTTATGAATGTGTGGATAATAACATGAACCAATCAATGAATTTACAGTGGCACTTTCTTATAATAGATTGGTACAGTTTTTAGACTATATACACATTTTTGTGCAGTAATAGAACTGAACGGCTGCAAACAGTAGGTGTGAGTTGGTCAGTGGAGGAATTTTTAGAGATGTGCATGATTAAGGGCAAGAGGCTCCTAATGGCTTTACACAGAAGCTTAACTGCAGTCAGAAGTCTTTGGTCAGCATAAAGAAGCCTTGTATAATCAAAGTCATGCCCACAGGAAATCGTTACAAATTATATTTTAGCCTCTGTCCTGGGGGGGTCCTTGTTTAATTAAGAGGATAGGATTTCCTCTCTGTGTTTTTGGGGTAAAGTTGGTAAGAGCAGAGAAGTAGTCTAAAGGGGAGGGCACAAAGTGTGGAAGATCAAACATGAAATTGGAGACAATGTGAACTCCAGGTGTTTCTGGTGTTTGTGGCACTTTTTGCACATCAGTTCTCAACCAGATCTCCTGATCTTCAGCTGTATACCACTATGTTTTGAACTTTGTAGAGGAAATACCCACTGCAAATCAAACAGTCAGTATTTTATAATGTAAACAGCCTCTTATCCTTTTTTAGAAACTTTCAGATCACTTTAGTACACATGCCTATACACACGCACACAGAAAAAGTTTAACACAGACTAAAGCTGAACATGTCTCCTCCCACTGTCCTCCTTTTTAATTGTTTCTTTAACAAAACTCATAACTCTGCTCAGGGGTGGTTTGTGCTTCAGTTTTTCCAACACAAGACTGTAGTTTCTTTTTAAGATCTTTGTGAGCTCTGAAACCGCAGTAACTACAAATAAAATGCATGTCTGTTCAGTTTTATGTTAAAATGAGAGAACAACATTTGATAAGTGTGAGGGAGACAGGCCAGGCGAAATGGAATTTGACTGGTGTGTGGGTGCAGAGCTTTTGGCTGCATCAATTTCCAAATGTATGAAACAGAGTACTTGCTCTCAGCCTTGCCTGGTCTTATCAAATCTTCCACCTAGTACCTTCCTCTCAAAAAGATCATGTCCCCATCATGATTGCCCCTACAACCTCAGAGAATTTTTTTTCTAATAAATACTGAGATTATTTTTAATCCATTCTTCATCCTCCTGCCTCAAACCCCCTTCACCCCCTTTTCCCTTTTTGTCACCAGTGGAAGGCAAAAAGTAACGCAGCCTATAGCAATAAAAGCTGCTGTCTGTTAGAGAGCCTTCAAATGATCACCTGTCTTCCTCTAAATTGCTTTTCTTCTCTGCCTCCCTCTTGTCACCTACATAGAATCACAAAGAAAGCAGAAGAGAGAAAACGCCTATTTTCTTTGTAAAAATCTTCTGTAGCTGTCAGCAGATTCACAACTGAAACATTTACTATGATCTTAATTAAGGGCCTTAAAGCATTATTTTCCAGCTAGAAAGCATTTATCCCCTCCCAGAAGGATTTCATCGACAACATTTGCCTCATTTAAGATGTCTGGATGGAACGTCAGCATCGACACCTCAAGTACATTTACAGCTTCTGCTGATTGTAGAATTTTCACAGCATGTGTGCATGTAGACCAATCACGCTGTCTGATCACCGGAGTGTGGGTGTGCATGCATGTGTATGTGTGTAGGTGTACATCTCATGTTAACCCCAAGAGTATCATGAAGTACTCATGGACTAATAATGGCCTCTTGTGTTTCTCTTCTCTTTCTTGTGTCTGTGTGACATAACTTCTATCAAGCTTTTGCATTAAAAGAAGACTCATTTGGGGCTGCAGAAGATATTTTAAAATGGTTAAAAATATGACATCTACTGGTACAGTTTCTGTTTTGCTGTAAGAAAGGCAAATATTTTAACAAGATGGTTTAGAATATGGCATCACTTGTGTTTTGTCAATTAACAATCCACTTGTACACTGAACTTAACTTGAATACCATTGGTGGCCACCAATTCATTTTTCAGGCAACATCCAAGCCTCATGTTGGTCATCAGTAGCGAAAATGCAATTTAAGATTGTTTTCAACATGGAATGTGGCAGCTGGTGGAAACCAGTAAACACTACGTCTGAGGTGGATCAATCTTCAATATGAACTGATCTATAACTGTATGTTTGCCTGATTATGATCATCGGGATCACTGATTAAATCAGTGCGATCAAAGTCAACCCATAACAAATATCACCTGAAAGTTTCACTAGTTTTATTGATGCCCATCCAAAACCTGACATTGAGTACAATCAAGTTTAAAGTTTATTTATTTATAAAGCGCCAGTTCATGACAAAGTCATTTCAAGGCACTTTACGGAAAAATCAACCAGTTAATAATAAAATATTGACTATCCTATTTTAATTGTAACTACGTCTTTACTGTGTGATGTTAGTTACCAAAATAATTAACATTTAACTATTGATTAAATATTAGGTGATAAATGTTGTAATTGTAATCTTTTCTGACCTGGCTGAGTTTGACACTTTTGTGAATTAAATAAATTAATGATTTAATTGCGAACAGTACAGTTTTCCTTTTCATCTCAAATCAATCACTACATGTCTAATACTTACAAACATTGAAATAACAAGTAAAGGTACAACATATTACCTGGAAATAAACCATTGTATTTTACTAATCTAACAGGACACGTTCACAAAAGCAAACAAAATGTGCATAATTTGATCACGATTATTCATGTTGTCCACATCAACACCATGTTCAGCTGTAATCAAACTCATAAGAGTTGCATATGAGCTCAGACCAGTGAGAACATTCACCTTTCTGTCATTCTTTTCTTGAGATTTTGATCAAACCAAATACCTTCAAGGTTTTCAGTTCTTAACTACTGGTTCTCTTTCTGTAATGCTTCAATATCAGTCATATAAATATGTGTGTGTAGATCTCTGTGGCTCTGTCAGGATTCTGGGGTCCATCATCATGTCCATCAGCAGTTTCCATAAAGTGAGCAGACTCAGGAGGAGCAGACAGGGACAGCAGAGACTCTGAGACACCACTGAAACAATATGATGATAGATTTATTTACATGTAGTCATGTTTATTAAATGATGATCATTAATATTTTGTACCATGCCACAAGCTAGTTATTACCTGAGTTATAGAAAAGTAGAGAACCACTTTATTCAAAGCTTCATAGTTGCAACAGCAACAGCTACACATCTATGGTAGTCACTATGACCTGAAATATCTCAAGAAACCTCTGATCTAGATCTAACTAGCAGACACTGGCTGCTAGCCTACCAACATGGCGGAACAATCGCATATCACGTGGTCTCATGATGTAGCTGCAAAACCTCAATATCCCATCACTTTCCCACGGCTTCTCTCACTGCTAGCCTGGCCAGAGACCTTTGCATGATTGAGTGGACTATAACCACACAGTAGATCATTGTAATGTATTTGGCCAGAGGGGTTGGAGCAGTACTGCCTTAAAACAGCCCGGCTCCTTCCAGCAGCAGAGAAAGAAGACTGATGAGGCAGCAATTCCAATTATTTTCTCTTTCTGTTGACCTCAATTCACTTTATCACTTCACCAACAATGTGTAGCTTCTCACCTTACATTGCTTTAAGGAATATATGGACTATTGTAAGATTTCACTGACACTTACAGATTGAACTAGATTTTGATGTGCACAACTCTCGTTAGAAAGTAGTAAAAAGGATATTTAGAAATCCAGTAATCTTCATAAGTATTTGGTGGAAACAAAAAGCCCCACATATTATAAAACACATTTAATTCAAAAAGAAAAGTGGAAGTAATGAGCACATTTTCCTTATCCTCTCCTACACTCTTGTGTTCAAGCTTTTTGGTTTTCCTTGGATTTAGGACTCACAGTGACATATTCTAAAAAAAAATCATCCTACACGATGATGGTAGCAGCTTTCTCTCCTTACAGGAATCAGGGAAGGAAAGGATTTTTGGGGGAAGGGAATGCAAGGACATTTCAGAAAAAATAAAAAGTAGCCAGAGCAGATGGTAGTCGGAGCTTTAGTTGACTTGCAAATGTCCTGCTTTTCCAATGTAGCAGTCACAAGGAAGCAGCCGGAGCATCTCGGTTTGTCTATATAACACGTCCGTATGCCAACTGTAAGAGAGGAGTCCATGTTGAGCCTAACCTATAGATTTTTTGCCAGTAAACCTTCAATGTCTTTTTACTCATCAAGACACTGTTGGATGTGAGCCTCACTCACCCTGTTTGAGTGACCTGAAAAATGAAACACTCACTCCATATGTGCTACAAGACACTTATTCACACACACACACAACCTGATTTGCAAATCGAAGGACTACATGGGGTTCAGTGTCTTGCCCAGGATCATTTCATCATGTGGAGGGAGAAGCTGGAATCAGACCAAGAAACCTTCTGATTACTAGATGACCACTCTGACCATCAGCTGCTCTAAACAGACGGTGATATCTATAAAGTAACAAAAACAAAGAAGGTCTTATCTTCTTGTACTTTAAAGTAACCGTAAGGAAGTTTGAAATTTTTGGGCTCGCGATTGCCCCGTCAGGCCAAATGCGTAACAGCAGCCTTACCTTCGTGCATGAGGTGCGCGTGCATGCTTTACGTGCACGCGCAGCTGAGTCAGTCCTGTGTTTGACAATTTATAGATTTGCAGGCATGACTTCGACTGAGATAATAAATGTGATGTTATGATATTTAAACCACATCAGCTGTGAGCACGTCAGACAGCTTTAAAATGTTTCTACAACAGGAAATATGAGGAAACTCCTGAAAGCATCAACTTTTCATTGACTCAGTAAAGCGTTTGACTCACATGCAGAACTCAGGCTGGACTCACATTTCAAAGTTGTTAAAACTGACTTTATTTTCAACAATTATCAAACTCAGGGCAATGGGCAGGCAGAGAGACAGGTTCAGATGACTCCGGGTTTCACAGAGCTCAGGAGAATCCGATGAGACATCGCGTAATCCAGCAAGGAGCACAGCAGCTCCGAATAAACGTCCACTTCTCCGCCCACACAGCTTTAACGAGCAGGTGTTCCAGCGATCCAACCAAAGATTTTCTTCCTGAGAAGATGACTCACTCAGTACAGTCGCTCACAGAACCTGACAAAACTCTTTTCCCCACGTATTTAGTAATAATTTCTTACCTTTCAAGCAAAAATGACGCCGACTGCAGGTCTTTTCTTATACCGAGATTCTCTCAACATTTTTCGCTTCTCAAATGCCGAACCGATTTTTGCCTCCATCGGTCTGACTCAACTTTCTCCCTTTTTGTCATGCTGGAAAAAACTCTTGGTTGGGGTCTGGGCTGGAGTTTGCTCTTTTGTTCTCGGTAGAATCCATGCTTCAAACGCCACTCTCTGCAGCTTTTAGCTAGCGATAGTAAACGCTACGCCTAAGTGTGGACGCACATGACTCCATGATGCATTCGAGTGCCTATGGAAAGTACAGTGTGTGTCCGACCCGAACAAGCTCAATTAATAACTAATAAAATGATTTTACATGCATATAGAGACAACTACGGTGAAAATGCCTGGGCTCTTTCTAGTGACCAGGACATTGCTGGAACATGTATGAGGAAGAAATTGTACAGTTCTATAAATTTATTTGTGGTTAAACTTGCTTAGTGTCCCTTTAAATCCCAAACATGACAATAAAGACTGTCCTATTCAATTATATTCTATATCCTTAAATTCATGAATTTGGAGCTGGCTACTGGACTGGCAAAATAATGACAGAATAAATAAATATTGTCCTTTCTAGTTTGAAATACTTGAGATACAGTACATGCTATCTTAAGATCTGTGTCTTGTACTTGAACCTACAACTCTGTATCCAAGAGGGAGTTGAGATGTCAGTCCCTTCCTTCAGTCCTGCTACTGCAACTAACCTTACACCATGCTGGCAAAATCCAATTGGTGTACCTTACACAGATGAGTTTGCATTGATCTGCCTTCCTCTCTCCACAGCAGCAGACAACAGATTTGAGGCATGGTAGTTGCTAGTATTCACCAACTTTGATGAGATTTACCTCTAATTAAGTTTCTTCCCCAGAGAGAGGAAGCTGGGAGGGAGAGAAAGGAGATAAAAACCTCTGAGAGCAAAGTGCTCCACAGCAATCAATCCTCTCCCCCCTTCTCCTTCTGCAGCTGAGCTAGTGAGGATGGATGGAAGATAGGTCTCTCATCCAGGCAAACTGGAGAGAAGTAATAAAAGAGCCATAGCTCAACCTTTACCTTAGGAGACAGAGGAGATATGCCTCCATCCTTTGTGGTTGTTGTCCTCAAGTGTTTTACAGTGAGACAATAGAAGCGATTTATTTCCAGTTTTATAGAGGTTTCTTTTGCAGTAAAGACGGATTTAAAGACAAAAAACTAAATCCTTACTCCAAAAAGAACTGGGATTTTATTTGTCAATAATTAGGCAAGCGAGTCTCCTTAAGGGTTTTTATTGATATCAATGCATTTAATTAAAGACTTAAGTTATTACAAATCAATAAATGGATCAGAATATAAGATAGAGACTTTGATATCCTGAGCTATCCAAATTCATCCTAAATGGATGAATCTTGTTTTCATCTCAGGCTCCTCTGAGCATCACTGCATAATGATATATTCTTCTCTGTGCTCCCCCACTTCTAGGTGTGTAAAGTATTAAACACCACAAGCATGAGCTGCTTTGCTCCATCCCTGCTGGCAGAGTACTATCCAGGTTTGGATACAGTGAAACACGCAGACGAGTTTGGATTCATCTTCAACAACGTCCAGGCGCTTCTGGTCTACAACAACACCAACCTCCTCTATTATCCAAACCCATACTTTGAACCTCTCAGCACCACTGGTATCCTGGAACAAAAGCCCGGCTCACCAATCATCCTCAAGGTACAGTCCAGGATTTATAACTGCATTTTAGATCACTCAGTGTTGGATCTCTGATATGTTGGCGCTCAGAGAACGGGCTGATTTGTATTGAATTGTGTGTTTTATTGTTTTTCTCCTAATTTTCTTAATTCTCCCAACAGGGTAGAAACCTGATTCCCCTGGCATCGGGAGGGGTGAAGCTTAACTACACGGTACTAATAGGAGAGACCCCCTGCTCTGTCACTGTGTCTGAGAGCCAGCTGCTGTGTGAGCCACCTAACTTCACAGGACAGTACAAAGTTGTGGTCAGTAGTCTGTTTCTCTTTTTATGTTTTTAATTTTAAGATAGCAGTATTTACTCTTGTTTTTGCTAAATTAATATGCACTGTGCTGGTTTTAGCATTGGTGTGTGTTAAATATCATATAATTTACAAGTCGCGTAATACATTTTGTGCAAACATGATAAAATTGTTTGCTTTGTCTCATTTTTTAGTCTGAGATTGCTGTGTTTGCATGTCCTGACTAGGTTCAAGTAGGAGGCCTCCACGTGTCTCCTGGTGCTGTGCACATCATGTCTGACAGCCTGTTGACCCTTCCAGCCATAGTTAGCATCGCAGCAGGTGGAGGTCTCCTCCTCATCATTGTCATCCTTGTCCTCATCGCCTACAAGAGGAAATCACGTGAGAACGACCTCACTCTGAAGCGCCTGCAGATGCAAATGGACAACCTGGAGTCAAGAGTTGCTCTGGAGTGCAAAGAAGGTTGGTATGAGATTAACACAGGAAGTGCAGCAATGTCTAGCAGCCTGAATGTAGAGTGAGGATGGTCATCCAGGCTGTTCTATAATGCATACAGCTGAATGAGGTTTGTTGAGTTCATTTCTGCTGAGCAGACTGTAATTTGTAATCACATAATAAACATAAATGTGTATCTGTGCATAGAGTCAGTAATTTACTACCAGTCTGTGAGTGTTAGGTAATGCAGTTACATTCTTCCAAATCTGGGCCAGTGACTTGTCCTGGTTTTTATCACAACAGATTCAGTTGGTTAACCCTGCATGTGACCTTTCTAATCATAGAATAAATCATGTTGTGTTTGCTGTCGACTGTGCAGGGAAAAGGCGTCAGTGCAAACTAATACATTAATATGTATTATACAGTTACCCAAAAGTCATTATAGCAATAGACATTTTGCATTTTATTTTATATAAACAATAATAAAAATGTCTTATTTTGTGTATGCACATACTTTGCAAATGTCTTGAACCATCTCTCAGTTTATTATATTTTACTTATGCTGAGCTAAACGAAAGTTTCTAATGACGCTGAGCAAGAATTCACAAGGTTTTATAAAGGACTTTTTATTTTGGTTTGTTCTTCTCAGTAAAATCTCTGTTCCAGACTGTTTCCAAATAAATAATTTGCTTCAGCTACTTAACACTTTCCTAGAACTGAAGTATAACAAATGCATGCAACTAAAGGGATGATGTAAAGATATACTAACGTTATATACAACTTTCACATAGACCCATAAAATATAATAATTTCTTTAACTCCTTTGTAACATAGAATAGCCAAAAAAAAACCAACACACAAACAGTGATAAAATAGTGAACAGGGTGTTTGCCAAAGAATTATTTATCAAAATTTGACATTTCTCAACAAAAATTTACTAAACAACAAAATCTAACTTCTTAAAATGTTTAAGAGAAAGGGAAATCTGGAAAAGGGAAGTGGTTGAAAATGGTCCAATACAAAGACTGGACAGAAAATAAGTTTTGTGTTTTCAGTCTTCTGACTGTAAAAATGTAGGTAATATTCGGAAGAAAATGTGAATAAAAGTAACGAGAAATGTTAACATAAATTCCTTTAAACATTTCAGGAAAATAAAATTTGAAGATGAGGGATGTTAAATCCTTTTGTTCAATACTTGATATATTGTTTTTGCAGTGTAGAAGGCTCCACATTGGCATGTATTGGTTTATCCAAACTGCACAATGACTCTTTATTAATGTTTCCAATTTATAACTTTCTCAATGTTGCAATGCATTAAATCAGTTTCCTTTCTCCCTTGTGTTTGGTGTTGATAGAAAGAGGTCACAGTTGTTAATCTGACTTTTGACGACCTGTTCAAAGGGAATACAGCTATTGTCCTCAGTTTGACCTCTAGTTATCACTTTAAATTATACACAACATTCAGCCATTGTTAGGTCATTTTAGCCTATTATTAAGATGGCAAAACAGAGGTTAGTGTCTGACACTGTTCAGGGGAATTCATCAGCCAGAAAGGATCACATTAATTATCCCCTCCAGGCTCGCCCTGCACATTTCTCCCAGTGTTATTTAGCTGTTTAAAAAATCCACTTGCAGTAAAGAATTGTCAAATGACAGACAGATAGACAGAGGAGGCAAACAGAGAGAATCACACAGACAGCCTTGGGGAAAAAAGATTAATGTTTTAACCATTAGCAGTGGCCATGAGAATCCTGCCTCACAGGCAAGATTTAGACAGGTGCCTGGGTTTCTGTACAAGTCACTGCAAGTTGCAGGGGGCTGCAAGGCCAGGAGCTGAGGCCTAAGACTGGTTTATGGGGCTTTGAGGTGGGTGTTAGGGGACTGCTGCTGTTCCTGTGATGGGCTACAGGCAGGGAGACTCCCCAAGGGTGACCGAGCTGAGCAACAACGCCGTGGGCCTGAATGAGAGTCTGTCAGGATGGTGCCAATTAACTAGTGCTCACCTGCAGCCTCACTCTGAGATGACACAATCTTTGGGGCCGTTGCTACAGCCAGTTTACTGTCTGGGAGATAAAAATGAGTAAGGAAAAAAAGAGATGTAGGTGTGTGTGAGAGAGAGAAGAGACTCTGTTATTTATTTTTTAAGAATGAGATGTAAAATACTGAGTTCCTCTGACGTGAGGATGATCTTGAGCTTTCTGTCATCCTCATCTTGCCGGGAGTAAACACCATGAAGATAAGAAGAATTCCCTTATTTGCTCCCCAGGGATTAAAGAACAGTTTTATTTCCATGACGCATTGCTCAAGTATTCTTTCTAACTGGTCTCTCTTTCCTGTCTTCCCTCTCCATCAGCCTTTGCAGAGTTACAAACAGACATCAATGAGCTTACCAGTGACCTCGACAGAGCCGGTATTCCCCATCTGGACTACAGAACATATGCCATGAGAGTCCTCTTTCCTGGCATAGAGGATCACCCTGTCCTCAGAGAACTAGAGGTAACTACCAAAGGAGATGAGTGGAAGATGACTGAGACACATAACCAGCTAATGCTTTAGAAAAGGACAAGGGAGAGTCAGACTGAGGTTAAGAAAAAGAGACAAGTAGAGCTGAATAGTATATCCCCCACCACTATTCCCACTGTAGAGAAACCTCCATAAGAAGGAAATTGCTCAACAGGGAAAAGGATTCCAGTCTGCCAGTTATCCTTCCTACACTAAAGTTTCTAAAGCCCGCTTAGTCAATCATGCTGGGCAGCATACACACATGCTCCTCACATGTGAGCTCCCTCATGGAAAACAGGGTCCCAGCACATTGCTATTTCATCCACCAGTGGTTGCAGTATGGGGGGTAATGAAGTGAGTAATTCCCCCTCCACAAGCAGGAGTGGGAGTTTTTTCACTGAGATAGAAACTGTCCGTTTAGGACTTTTTCCTCCCCTTCATGAGACCATTGTTGTTATCTAAAATGATTGTGTTTTATGTTGAATGCATGTATGTTCACACTATAAGGAGAAGGACATCTGCATTGAAAGATATTACACTTTATCTGTAGGATATTATTTATGTCACAGTGTAAGGATGGATGGAAACATATAAGCAGTTTCTGAATAGATGCAATAGTTGCATTGACAATGACCGAAGAAAAATACATGAAGTTCAGTTTCTGCAACAAATAACCTGCAGAATTTTTCAGCAGTTCACCTCTGTCGGTTCCCAACAGGCATCCCTTAATAGAACCATTTATGGGCACATTAAAAGTTCACAGTTCACATAGGTCCAGCTAAGAGTGCTAGAAACCTTTTTTTTTTTGCTTCTTAAATCAGTGATTGTTAACAAGTCACATAACTTCATAATTTAATGCCAGTGAAAGCCAGAATAAAACCCCTAATTTTAACAAAATGCTGCTGTTTTAGTACATGGACTTTCTTAATTGGAAAGCTTGACTTTTGACTTCAAAGTAAAATAGCTCATTTTGACCTCAATGCTTTTTGGCAGACCGATGCTCAATAATTTATTAAGATCTTCTCAGTTAACCATTACGAGTGTGAGCTTCTGTCTCCCTAAAGTGAAACATGAGTGGGTATTTTCATGCCTTTGGAAAAATCTTTATTTGTGTGGGACAAGGTCACAGTAAAGGCTGAAGAACAAAACTGTTTAAAAATAGTTCTGCTCATTAATAATCAAGTTATTATCAGATAAGTACTGGGTAGCTGATAGTCTCATTTTTGTATTGTTTTTTCTTCCTCTGTTATTCAGGTGTCAGGAAATGGCCAGCAGAATGTAGAGAAGGCACTAAAGCTGTTTGGTCAGCTCATCAACAACAAAGTATTCTTGCTCACTTTCATTCGAACGTTGGAAATGCAGCGCTCTTTCTCCATGAGAGACCGTGGCAATGTGGCCTCGCTCATCATGACAGCCCTGCAGGGGCGACTGGAGTATGCCACAGATGTCCTTAAACACCTGCTATCAGACCTGATTGACCGCAACCTGGAGAGCAAGAACCACCCCAAGCTGCTGCTGCGCAGGTAACAAAGCATCAATATACTGATTGTACTGTTTAGATACAATTTATCATGTAAATTTATGGAAAACGTCACCCCGACAGGCACTAAAAGTAAAGAAAAAAACTTTTTTAATGTTCTCATTTTGACTTTGAAATTGTTCAGGTAGACAAGAAAACAATTAATTTACATGAAGTAAAACAAACAAACAAAATTCTTTTTAATATCTCGCAGCATCTTAATGAGAAGGTGCTTTAATCCTTAATAATACTGTTTGTTTTATGTAACATCCTGATGTTTAATTTAGTCAAATGCGAATAAGCAGGATTATTGTGCATCCTGTCTCCCATGGGGTTCGTTATGCAGATACTAAAACCACATTCCTCATTTAAAGTCATGAGAAGAAGTGCAGAGCTGCAGGAAGACAGTGACACTTATTGACAAATAGATGAGGATTAATTTAAAGCTGTTTGTTAACCATTACCCATTTTTCTTCTTTTGTGTTAATGCTTTCTGATTTTCCTGAGGAAAAACTTTGTAGAAAAAGGGGTTGTTATAAGTGCTATTGTACATCTACCATCTACAGTTTGCTGGAAAAAATGATATTGCATATTCACATCAGAAAGAACATCTGAACCCTTTATGTTCTCTCTGTTGCTCTGTCTCTCCCACTGCTATTTCTTAATGCCAGTTTCACTTATGCTCCAGGCTCAGGCTCTTTATAAAACATTCAGATCTGGTTTAACTCAACTTTTTTCCCTCTCTTTGTGCATCCAGCCTACATTGTTTTCCTCACGAGTTGGGACGATATGTTAAAATTTAAGCACCTGCCAAGTCTCTGCCAAAGTGTCCTCAGTTGCTGTTGTTGGCCGCTGTAGTTCCAGAAAAGGACAGACAAACAACAGTTCATTCAAAAAATATGTGAAAAGTGCAGCCCGACAGCTCAGATCGATTTTGATTATGTTTACCTGACTAACAAGCTGAGACAATGACAGCAGGATGCTGCTATACTTACAACAACACCTTCATTCTAATGTCAATGTTCCCTTGGTATCTCAGTAAAAAAAATACAATTTCTCAGAGTAAATACCTGTCAGACAAAAAGCACGGCATAACGACAAAGAGGTGGGAGAAAGCCGCATAGCATCAAACAACCTAGATAAAGCTGTTACTACTACTGCAGGGCCCCATGTCACCTCTAAGTTTTCATTATCACATCTCATTAGAAGCACAGTGGTACATAATCTTCAAGTTCCCACCACTGCACCCTGGAGGAGTAAATGTCCGACAGTTTTTACATTTTGCTCCCCATTTTGTGAGGAATTTAAGGGATTACCAATTTGACATGCCTCTTTACTGTTGTCTTTATCACCCGTTTAGAAAAAAACAACTGTCAAGTCAACTTAATGACTCAAACACACGTACAAACACGTGTATACACAGTCATCTGTGATCATATTCAAGTAAAAAATGTCTTTGAGCAGTTTCTGTTTTTGCAGGACAGAAACAGGGGTTGCAGAACTTCAGTTTTTATACAGTTTTAGCCAGTGTGGGTGCTAAATTTTCAAAAATACCAGTCAATCAGAATTTCCTCTGGCCAGTTTTTTTGGTGGAAAATAAACCAGATTATAAATGCAACAGAATACATTTAATCTCACCATTTCATCATGTATATTTGAACATGTAAAGACTAAAATTAAAGTAATGACTTCACTCACTCACACGTTTCCAGAGTGTTTAACTCAGTTCTTCTGGCATATTATCGACACACAGCACGCAAACATTAGCAAGCAGCCGATGGCTGTATGAAACATTCACGGGAAATGTAGTTATAGTAACGAAAGGATAAATGGCTGAAATGATTTGCTGCATTCATCACTGGCCAAAGTGGCCTGTAAATTTTTATTGGTACCTGCCAAAGTGCATTTTAACCTGCATTTGGCAGGTACCACATATACATCAGTTTAGAGCCCTGAATGTATTTGATAAGATAGTAAAACACTGATAATTATTCCAACAAAGATTACACTCTGTTAGAAATTAACAGCACATAAAAAAATACACTTTTACCAAAAAAAAATATATATATCTGAGGATCTTAACTCAGCAAAAGTAGCAGCATTTACTTCACCACAAGTTTTTCTCCTAGACATTAGCAAGATGAAAGTTTCTGGAAAAAGTTGTCATCCCTACAAAAAAGCACTGACATACAGTAAAGACATTTGGCTCTGGCAGCCCTCTTCCCTTTCTCATTTATTTTACATTGAGTTGAAAGTGAATCTTGTGTTGGACATGTCAGAGATGTAGCAAAGAGCATTTCCTCACTCTCCACTTCTACTTTTCTCTAGAGGGAAACATGTCTACTAGCTAGCATGTCAGACATTTTAAAAGAAAACTGTATAGTCACTAAAGTAAAACAAAAGTGAGAGCATATTAGAAAAGAAACAAATAGAGGAAAGACTAAAAACTTTACACTGAAACTAGAAGCTATAAAGATAAAGCTGCATGTTTGCCAAGCTGGGATTAGTTTTCAGTAGCATTTTATAATGTTCTAGATAATGTGCAGCTCTAACCTGGTGAGGCAGCCTGTTCCATGGTTTAAGTTCAACAAACACTCCCCTCCACAAGATCTAAGTCTTCTGTTCAAGGAACAACCAGAAGCAGTTGTCTTGCTTACCTTAGTGCCCTGGTTGGGCATTAAGGCTGAAGGATGTCAGAAACATAAAAATACATTGAGTTACATAAACATTTAAAAATAAACCAATTAACTTGTAAAATGAATCCTAAAATTCACAGAAAACCAGTGAAAATGTGTAAAAACTGGGATTATGTGGTCATATTTCTTTTTTCCAATAAGCAGGTGGGCAGAACAATTTTATACCATTTAATGATTTTTGACTGCAGACCCTTCTAGACCAATATATAGAAAGTTGCAATAGTCCAGGCATGACATGATAAGAGCCTGAATTATTGTCTCAAAATCATTTTGGGGTAGGTAATCCTTGACTCTTGCTGAAATTCACATTTGAAAAAAACCTTTTGAGCACTAAGTTATAATATTTGGTAAATTGATCAGAAATGACACCCAGATTTCTTGCAGACAGATTGTAATAAGAACTGAGGCTGCCTATTATAACTCTTCTAAGCATTTCAAAGGTTTTTGGGGCCAAATAAGGTAACTTGTGTTTTGTTCTTTTTTGAACAGAGAAATTTGTATCAATCCATATCTGAACATATTTAAGACAGAGTAGAAAAACTTGAACAAAGGTATAATCAAGGAGCAACAAAATTTCTCATCTGCAAAGCAGTGAAAACCCATTATGGTCATTAAGAATCAAACCTCAAGGAAAAAATGTAAAATGAAAAAGGGGAAGGGCCAGAATTGAGCTTTGAGGGACCCTGAAGTTCAGCTGTGCAGGGCTTGGGGAGTGCTGGCACAGCTAAACAGATACATTCCAGTCAGAAAAGTAGGACTTCAGCCATTTAAAAGCAGTATTTTTAATATCCACTCACAAGTCAAAGTAAGCCAGTAGGTTGAGAGTTCTACAGTACTTTGGTGTGTGGATGCTCTTAGAAAAAGTAAAAGTCCACATGACAAATTGTGCGCTTCTCTTTAACTCATTAATTAAATTGTACAGTGTTGCTTTTCAAGCAAAGCAAATTACACTGAAGGATTGAGCTCTTTGTGGTTCATTTCAGTAGCAAGAAGGTATACTATATCATCAACAGCCAATATAGAGAAAAATATGCTACAGTGCAGGGAAATAAAATAGAATAATATGAATAAAATAATGATAATAGGGTTTAAATAAAATATTTTGTCTAAAACAGATTAAACATAGTTTACCTGCTTTACTTAGATCAATATAGAATAGGAGTCTAAGATGATAAAGATGCTACATATTGCTTTTCTGATACACTACAATAAAACAGATTCTAGTCTCTCAGCATCACCTGATCTACAAATCAGATGTTTAAATTTACCATTACATAGAAAATATTAGCTCCTTTTGAATTTGATGCTATTCTCCAAAATGTTGAAATTATGTATCTTTTAACATCTGTCTGTGAACATCTGGGAAGTGAGGACACCAGTTGCTGGAGTTTTAGAAGAGGATTGTTGTCCCATTTATTTTTGTTGCAGAATTCTAGTTGCTCAACAGTCCCGGGTCTTTGTGGACAGGGAAGCTGTCTGTGTTTCTGCTTGGTGTTTACATATGGCTTCTTCTTTACATGATACAACTTTCCTTAGGGGTTTCTGGATCACACAGTAAACTGTGTTGACAGCTGATGATAGCTGTAATTGTTCTTGAGCTCTTGCTGTAATATACAGAGAATCATGTCCATTTTTGATGCGGTGCCACCTCAGAGCCCCCAAATCATTGTGTCCAGTTTTGTTATTTAACATTGTTTAAAGCTATAGTGCGTAACTTTTACATGTCCGTGAATGTCCGTTTCAGCCAAGCCACTATTAGAGGAGATGACACAATGCAGATTAAGCCGATCGGCTCCTCAAACATCTCACGGTATTTTTCAATATATATCATTTTTACTTTGCGTGTCGACCGGCGACATTCCCGCGCTGGCCTGCAGGAAATTACGTCTTTTACATCACAACAAGAAGGGAGGGGGAGGACGAGCGGAGAGTCTCGTAGCAGGAGATCATTCACTAACCTGTCAGTTACAAATTAGCAGGCACCTTGTCTCCCGTTTGTAATAAGCTATTTGCGTTTCTGTGGAAAATAAATAAAAAATACAATAATTACCTCTTCCAAAGAGTCCATCTTTTTTCAACAGCTGTCCTTATTCAAACAAAATAAAAATGTTGTGGAATCGCGAATCACAGCGGCAGAGGGATAGCGGTTGGGGGAAGGGGGGTGTGGGGGGGGACAGGTGGGCGTACGTCATATGGAAGTGCCAGCTTCATTGTTGTAATAACGCAAAATTCTGCTAGGGGGCGACAGAAGTTACGCACTATAGCTTTAACACTCATGGATTCCTCCTGATACTCTGAATCATTTCATGTTTATATTGAGGCTGAAACTATATCTATTGATCGTTAAATTATCTGCAACTTTACATCGAGGAACAGTTTTCTCATATTTTTCTGCAATTTGTAGACAAGGATTGGTAAAATTTAATCCATCCTTACTTATTTTTTTACCTCTAAAACGCTCCTTTTATTAAAAGTCATGTTATTGAGCCGTTGCCAGTTAATCTAATTAGTTGTCTTATTTTCTACCAGTTGTTTCAGTTGTGACACATAATTTTTGAGCCTTTTGTTACTCCTGTTTCAAAGTTTTTTTTACATGTGCTTCTGCCACCTAATTCACAGTGACCTAATCAGTTTTATGAAATGGTACAATATTCCAGTTTCAGCATCTGATGTATTGTTTATGTTCTATTGTTAATTAAATATGGGTTTATGAGCTTCACAAATCATTACATTCTATTTTATTTGAACTTTAAATAGACTCCCAACATCTTTAGAACTGTTGTTGTGAAATTCATGTGTCAAATGCCTATTGAGAATGGAAGGAAAACAAATAATCTATAATGATTTCAAAGAATTAAACATGAGTCATGTCATTGCTTGAGTAGGTTATGTTTGAATGCCAGAAGGAAACATATTAGTTATGCTCTTACAGTTTTTTTCTATAATACTTCGCTAAGTACTCCTATCAAACATCCCAGACCAGTGAAAATGAATTATAGCATTTCCACTATCTTACATTTCTGCAGCAGAAAGATTATACATTCGGTTTGTAAAATTCTTTCAATCTCGTCTACTCTAGCTTCTCTAAAGTGTGTGTTTCAGGGAATTTTTTTAAGCGTGTAAAGATTTCTTATGCTTTCAGGGTTTTTTGTCTTGATGGATCAAATGGTTTTCCTATATAGGCTTTTGTTTTTCTAATAGCTTCTCGAAAGAAAAATCTAAGCGTTGGAATTGATTTCCTCACACTACAGTGTGCTAACTGGAATCAGTGTCTGTATTCCATAATGTCTGTTGTTTATTTATTTATTTTTTCAGTTTTTAAAAAAATATGTTGTTTTTTCCAGTGATTTTATAAATCATATTTTTTCTTTTCTTGTCTGTTGTTACTGGATTTCTGTGTGTCTCTTGTTAATCAAACCCGACATCAAAACATACCAGAATGTTCACCTGCTTTTTCCATTAAGGTCTACAGTATTCTCCATTATCACTCGTCTTAACTTTTGCCACTTTTTACCCATTTTCTTTATCTTATTCATAATGTTCTTTTAATGGAATCACAGAACATTGCTTCTATCACCTTGAGACTCCTCAATCTTGTCTTATTTTTCTTCTCAGCATTTTTTTAATTAGATTTCCGCCCATGCAGAGCAATGGAGTACAGCATTGTTAAGATTACGAGTATTGTGTTTGGCATTAGTTTCATTGAAAGACATTTCACTTGCTGTTAAAATAACCCCCATGCACCCTTGCAACCATTAGGAAACCAGAGATGGGGCCCTCCTTAAACACTATGTGGGATAATGAAATCCTGATGTTCATTAATGAAACTCAATTAACAGAAAGAAGGAACAGTAGGAAAGTAGGGAGGAGAAGAAGGAAGGGAAAAGGAGGAGAACAAAGTGCTTCTCCCTCTCGACATTCAAGATGAGGGATATTAGGAGGGGGAGTCAGCACAGCCCCCGCACAAAAGGCTTTATTTGACTTTCTTCTTCGTGAGTTGCTGAGCTTATTAAAATGCTTAATAGGTTCCATTAACTCCTAACACACACAAGTCTCAAAAAGCAGGAAGAAGGAGAGCATGGTAAGCATGGTGGGGGGTGAGGTTTAGAAAAGGAGGACGATTACAGAGGGATGTGCAGCATTGTCCAAAAAATATTCACAATAAATTTAGGTGTGTTCATTATGAAAACACAGGAAGTAGCTCTCCCTTCAGATTTTTGAAACCCAGAATCTTTATTAAATGGCCTAACAGTATTGAGTTTGTAAATACTGATTGCATGTCTTTCTTTGTCAATTTCCCTATAATCTCACCTGTGTACTTCTATCGGTGAACTCAGAGGATTCAGTCCTTTTTTGCATTTTTAGCAGTGTTTACCCTCATCTAGTGTGTAAACTGGGTGAATTGATCTACATGATTTCCTCCTGTTGAAACATCCAATCTAATAGGTTGTCATCCAGTTTGAGCGAACCGTCGATAGACTGGCCAGAAGACTCATTCACAGGGGAATAGCTTTCGGCTGTGGGAGATATCGTCAAAGCTTGGACAGCCACACATCACTCAAAACACTCAGCTTAGCTGTCCTGCAGGGAAAGGAATAAAAGAAAGAGAGACGTGTCATTTATCCCCAATTTAATGAGAAACAAAGAAAGACTGACACTTTTCCTCATCTCAGTGACTAAATTGTTAGCTGGTGTAACCTCCCTGACTCAGACAATCCTTCTGGTACTTTTGAATCAGCTCTTGACTCTTGCATGTAGCCCTTAAACATGACTTAACGCAATTATCTCCATAATAGCCATAATCTCTGTTCAGGTCCATACAGAGCCTGAATAGGTGTAATCATCCTCAGTATTACTGAGGAGATGGAAGCCTTCTAGCTCGCCTTTAATACCTGGCTGCTTCGATTCCTGCTAATCCTTAGTTCAGCACCATGTAAGGCCCTCCATCATATCCGCCAGAGTAATCACAGTAATTTACTGCCACATTAAAAGGCTCCTTTTTTCAGTGCATTGCCC
This sequence comes from Pachypanchax playfairii, assembly GCA_006937955.1. Taxonomy (NCBI): domain Eukaryota; kingdom Metazoa; phylum Chordata; class Actinopteri; order Cyprinodontiformes; family Aplocheilidae; genus Pachypanchax; species Pachypanchax playfairii. Next base: position 1,657,203 of record SSNP01000032.1, on the reverse strand, counting down.
TTTAAATTGGCAATGATCGTGTGCAGAGCTTTACGACAGTGATCACTCGCAACCAGGTGACAATCATGAGTTGTCGCACCTTTCCTGTATTTAGTCACAAATACATTTTAACATGGCATATTAACTTAGTTTAAGTGTTACTGCTAGTTCACTGTTATCTTTTTGATTCAAACTTTTATACTGATGTTTTTTTACATTTACAAGTATAATTGATCTTTTATGAAATGGCACAAATAAAACATATTTCATGCAGTTTGGTAGTCTGTTTTTGCAATAGCTTTGTGTAAGACATCAAACTCTTGTTTCCTCCTGGTCATCAAGTCCACAAATTCTGCTGATCAAGTTCCTTAAACCTCATATTTTGTCATGAAGTGAAAGAAAATGTGCTTTAAAAGGACCAAGACCAAGAAGGTTTTTGTTATTCTCGTCAGGTTTCTGTGTTTGCAGGACTAACTTTTTCATAAGCTTCTCGCTCACTAACCTTTGTGTTGTTCTTTACAGCTCTAAATTGTGTTTCTCTAGTGTTTCATAATGGTTCTAATGAGGTGGTGGTAGAAAATATAATTATCTGACACTGGGAAGAAAAAAGAGAAAAAATATTTTAAAGGTACCCTGTCATCTCCTGAGCTCTGTGGTGGAAATAGTTGAGGTCATTGCACTCTTGTGTTTTTTATGCCCAATCAAGCTCAGCAGCAAGCTGTACCTCCATGTGTGACTGACTAGTATGGCAGTAAAGGTGAGAAGGAGGAAGGGAGGAAATGAGAAGAGAAGGGATCGTTTTTGGCTGCGATCAGGCGTTACCTGACTGTGACAGCTCTCGTCTCTCTCAGCAGCTGAGGCTTGTCACAGCTGCTGATGTCCCGCTGTGTTAAACCACACATGAATAATCAACCACACACACACACACACACAGACAGAGAGAGAGAGAGATGCCCTCTCTCTGCTCTGCTTAGCTCACTAACTTAGACCACAGTGTTGCATCCAGTATACGAACAACTGCAAATGCAGTCTGCACCTAGCCAAGGTGTCATGGAGATATTCCACAGGATTTTCCCACAACCTCATGAATTATAGAACACTTCAGTTTTCTGAAAGTTTGTTCCTATGCAGAGAGAAAAAATGAAATTGTTTTAATCCTGTTTTATGTAATTTCAGAACAGAGTCAGTTGCAGAGAAGATGCTGACAAATTGGTTTGCCTTCCTCCTTCACAAATTCCTCAAGGTTAGTGCACCAAGCAACACTTTCAGTGTGTGTAGGCGCATAGACACACAAGTTGCTTCTTTGTGTCTAATTATTAAAGTTTCCAGATTAAATATGTGATTATGCCGTTTGTGTTTTTGATCTGATGGCGTTTTTGTTTTGATGATGTGCTGTTCTCTCATGTGTGAACTGGTGGGTTTGCTGTGTGTGATTGTGTTCACAGGAGTGTGCTGGGGAGCCGCTGTTCATGCTGTACTGCGCCATCAAGCAGCAGATGGAAAAGGGGCCCATCGACGCCATCACTGGAGAGGCCCGTTACTCCCTGAGTGAAGACAAGCTCATCCGCCAGCAGATCGAGTACAAAACCCTGGTACGTCACACTTCACCAGCCATAGCAGAAGGTTGCACAAAGGCTCGCAGACAAACAAACACAGAGCTGCCAAGCTGAGACGTCCACACAGACATTTTGCACAATAAGTCACTTCTGAGATGACTTTGCTGTTTTTCTTCCCTCCGCTGTTTGAAAAAAAGAAATATAACCAGTGATGTGATCCGATTCCATGTTGGTCCAAAAGCAGGGTGAGTGGTTGTGAAGAGTGAAACAAACCAAACTACCAAACTCCTTTTCTACTGCTCACATACACACTGAGAAAATGAAAAAGCTCTCACAACAACCAGCATGTGACTTGACAATGCTCTGATTGCTCTGACTGGGAATTTGGCTCATTACGTGCTAATGCACCGGCAGAGTTGGAAATTGGTGTCCCACCGAAGGTGTGAAATTAGATTTGGGGATGCCAGTAAGAGCGGAAATGGTTTCTCAAAGCTCCTGCTATGCTCCAAGGAGACTCTAATGAGGGCGAAGTCTGAAGCTGGACCCGAGTCGAGTCAGGAACAGGATGCCTCAGGCTTCTAGCTCTCTCTGTGATTTTTTTAACTTGTTTTTTAACCTCCTGTTTTCCTCCTTTTTACAATCCAGATCCTAAATTGTGTGAACCCAGATAATGAAAACAGTCCAGAGATTCCAGTGAAGGTGCTAAACTGTGATACAATCACCCAAGTGAAGGAGAAGATTCTCGACGCTGTTTACAAGAACATGCCCTATTCTCAGCGGCCACGAGCTGTTGACATGGACCTAGGTACAACACAAACACACCAACACACATGCACTCACAGAGGCATTTGGCAGGTGGAAAGTCCTTCACACCAACAGATTTGCGTATCAGTGGGAGAACACCTAGACATGTACAGATTATCAGTGCATTAGTGTGATAAAACAGTTCTGCAGCAGCTCTGCCAGGCTCAACACACTGCTGCCAGGCCTTCGATCAAACTGACTGACAATGTGTGGTGCATCTCTTCGTCTGGCTGCTTTCACTGCCTGGCAGTGCCAAGAAGACGCAGTGGATTTAAATAGAGAAGTGGTGTTATCGTTATATGAGTGTGTTTTTTATATCTGTGATGTTGCAGATGCAGGTAAGAGCTGACAGACCGGCTGCTCTACTGTCTCGAACTAAGCTCAGCTCCCACACAGTCTGTCACTTCTGTCCTCACCGGTCCATACCTTGCCTCCTGTTGTGTGGTCCCCCTTATTTTTCTCCCACCCCACTAAATCAAGGAGAACAACAGAGACACACACGCAGTTTTTACAAATAAGCACACATCCATCTTTCTGCAGAACTGCTGTCATAACTTAAAAAAAATTACACATGTGTGAGATTGTCAGCATGTGCATGTGTCTCATCTTTTTATTAGCCCCAGATTTGAGTGTAGGTGATGATTGATGCTTTGCAACAATGTTGTGCCCAGCAGAGATGTCATGTGGTCATCTGGAGGAGACACAGTAATAAAACCCAGTCAACTAAGAGGAAAATCAATGATCATTCACTACATGAGTCCAACATTGGATATCTACTCCACTGTCAGTACTCTTATTATCATTACATTACTGCTCAATGAACCCATCAGCCGATGACCTCCACCAGCACTGCGTATTGCCTCTACCTGTTATCCATGTTTCTTTTTTTTTGTTGAAAGGAGGTAATTTTCTCAGCACTCTCGTTGTTCCTCCTGTCTCGTTTACTCTCTTTTCTTTTCTGTCTCACAATGACGAGACAACTGCTGCTTTTGTGACACATGTACCAATTAAAGTGAGCAGCCTGCCTACATATACATCTTACAATTGTTCATGTGGAATATTAAATCAAGATACATATCAATCCCTGTATGAGAGAAGAGATGCAGCTAAACTGCAGATATCTACCCCAAAGTGTGTGTGTGTACAAATCTGTCTAGTAGCGTTTTAAATGAAATTGTCTTCTTACACTGTTTCAGTTTAGAATTCTTTGAACCTCTGAATTGGCCCATTTTTATTAGTTTGGCCAGTAATACGTACAACTTATTGATAAATGGATTATCACACATCCAAACATACAGTGTGATTGGTTTTAGGTTTCATGTCAAAATAAAAAGTCATATGATTCACACCAGGTCTTAAATTAGAAAGTGTTTCATTTAAAATGACTGGGGAAACCCATCAGAAAAAAAACATCAAAGAACACCCAAAAAAATGTTAGCATGTAAAATAATTAAAGTTAGCTATTAATCCAACAACAACTTAATCTCTTAATCCAACTTTAGATTTAGGCTCCATATTCCATAAATACCGGATGTGTTTCTAAAAGATGCTCAGAAGTGAAAATCAAATGTTACAGTGTAATTCTAAGTGAGACAGAATATAAGAAACTCCCCACGTTCCTTACTTGTTGCTTTTGGGGATTGACTGTGGCTCATGAGAGAATGAAATTAATCTACTAATCTGCAGATGAGCTGTTGAATCTCAAACCCTGGCAGGCCACATGTCGAAGGATCCTCAGGCAAGATACAGATCCCCAAAAACTGACCCTTGAGAGCTAAACAAATTGCAGGCAGTTGCTCCTCAGGTTGAATGCAGGGAACCATTTCACCAGGGGGATCAGGGGTGTGTCATTTGGGGGGCATTGATTGGTTAAGAGGCAGTGTGTTGCCATGTATAATCTTTAATCTGGAAACCTGACCTAATTCAAAGCAGGCTGAGTTTCGATCAGGATATGCAGCAGTGACAGACCAAGGTGAATCAGCTGTATAATACTGAAAATGCTGAACTCAACCCGATGTCACCTCAATCAGACCAGCAACTTTTTTATTATGTTTTAGCGCATAAAACTTTAGAATAAATGTAAATTATAGAGCTTTTCCTAAGTAAGACTCTACCTCTTTGTGTAACTAACTAGAGACTTGGATTTAAATAAATTACACAACAGATCTGAAACATAAGGAATTATAGAAAATGTAGCTCAGGATGATGTAGAGAAAAACCCAGTGGTTTGTTCATACCTATGTTGCACTTGTTTATGCATTTGTTTGTGCCCATTTATACCATCAGAGTGGCGCCAGGGACGACTGGCTCGCGTGGTGTTGCAGGATGAAGACATCACCACCAAGATTGAAAACGACTGGAAAAGACTAAATACTCTCCTGCACTACCAGGTAAGCAAACACTGTAATTTTAGTGTAATGTGTTCCCTAATTGACTCTCAGGCTTCATCCTTTTTTTGTAAAAAAAAAAAACCGTCTAATTTCAGTTAAATTTTTGCTGTGGCTTTTATTATGGAAATTTGTTCCACCTACACTGGCAGACTTTGATGTGTCTTGCTCTTGACTTTAAGGCAGCCAATTTTCAGCCCCTCATTTGCATGTTCACTTTTGGTGTAATCCAACTGACTCACAGAATAAAGGACAATTACCTTACAGGTGGCAGGAGAGGTGAATTCTCAGCATCTCAGATGGCATTTCTTCCCCATCTCTGGAAAGATAACGCAGGAGGAGGAGGAAGCCATCTCTTTATTTTTCTCTTTCTCTCCTTCTACGGCTGTTGATCTCTGCACTGGCAACAATTTGCCCTCCTTTGAGGGCACATAAGTTCAATTTCCACCCCCTGTTTAATAGATAGAAGAGTCGTAAAAAGGCTAGAGGAAAACTGCGAACAAGAAAAGTTCTGCATTTTTCAGGAGAATTGATGGCAGCTGAATAAGAAAAGACCAAGCGGGAGTTGGTGGAAGCCAGAGTGAAATAATAAAGAAGCATTAAAGGGATAAAGAAAGAAACTGACAAGAGAGAATAATAAGGCACCTCTCTCCAAAGGTCATGAATCTTTTGCAGTGCATACTCAGCCATCCTTCGTTAGTCAGCCAAAGGGTGTCATCTGCTGGATGAATACACACTGGTTCATCCTGACTTCCTGCTTATATGCAGAGACGTTGACAAAGCTGCAGTTCTGGTTAGAAACCACAGGGCCATACATGCCTCTTCATATACTGGCAGAACAAAGGAGCAAAGTGGGACAGCTCAAGCCTTCACACCAGGGAGTCATAGTGAACTCTTACCTTACAGGAATGGACAGGTGTATAGGAGTTGTTACAAGAGGGGACACACTAAACTGTCCTGCACACAGGACTTGGCACCATGCAGCTTTTTTCCCTTCCTTTTTTCTCCCTTTGATCTAACCCTTGTTTTTTCACCTACCCTTTATTTATTTTTGACTTTGGCCGAGATTTATTTTTTACCCCACATGATCTCCTTTTTACCCCCTCACCCAGCATTAAACGCTATCAGTTTTTGAAACCTTTTTTTTATCCTTTCTCCTTTTCTTCCTTTCACACTTGAAGCCCCTTTTTTTGTCTCTGCAGTAGTCTCCCTTGATGAAGCTGTCCAGCATGTTTGCCTCCAAACCATAATGGGCTCCTCTGTTGTTGTTGTTTTTTTGCTTTTTGCACTTCGCTGCCTCACAGTCTGTCTGTTATCATTAGCCAAGGGAGGCAGTAGCAACAGATGTGTGGTCACTTTACTTTTTTCTTTGTGCAAAAGCAGATCACAGGTCTGCTATTGATCATGGAAATAAGCATGCCTGAATTAAATGTGCCATAAGGCCCAAACTCATGTGAAGTCAGAGAAGATAGAGGTTTAGAGAAAGGAAGGAAAAAGAGAGGAGAGCATGAAGGAACTGGGTAAATGGTGGTGAAACACATCAGAGTAGGATGAAGAGATATTTCTGCATCATTACAATTTTGATGAGCTGGCAGTTGCCCCCTTGTTTGAGTTGTGTGTCTGTGGCTTTGAACCACCAGCTGTGACAACACATGTGGCTGCATATAAAACAAGGGAGCTGAACTCATTAAGGCTAAGAGTGAGGGGAAATGCTGGAAGAAAAAAACGTGAAGAGGTTAAGAGAAAACTGTGAAAAGGGTTCTGAAATATGCAGAGAGAGTCTGAACATCACCCTGAGAGTTTGCTAATTCTCCTGCCGATGACATGCAGGGACGACGCAGACGTATTAAAATTCATACAGCAAGGTCTCTGCTAACCTAGAAAAAAAGCCATTGGCTGTTTACTCTGTCACATTGGAAATAATGGTTTACACAAGTTGGATATGGAATTGCACACCTTTCCACCCTGCCAGGAAAAAAAAACTAAATGAACAAACTGAAAATGAACTCTGAATCTTTATTTATCTTTGTATTCATGGTCAGGAAACTGAACTCCTTCCCTTCCCCTTTATTTTTCTTTCCATTTTGTGTTATTTTGTCTTGCATGGATAAAGACAGAAGACGAACAAATGCATTCAACTAAAACCAAATACAATAAATCTTAAACATGACAATTATAGATAAAAGAATTATTAGACTACTCAGTTTTTAACTAATTAAATTAGATCTAATTTTATTGATAAATAATCTGTGAAAGGGTTTCTGACATGCTCAGGTCTCAATAAAAAATTTAGAAGCATTATAAGTTTGTTTGATGAGACATGGTGCAAATTTGTGTTGTTTGACACATAAGGTAAATATGAAGGTTTTTTATGATGTTCAGGCGAGTCTCGATTTTGAAACCAGAAGTGATGAAAACATTGGATTTAGCAATATTGCTCCATTCACATGTTTCCATAAATTAGACCCATTAGAGACTGATGAAAACACTCACACAGAAATAAAAGACTTCAGGAAGAGCAAATGTAGATGTTGATGCTGTCAGGAGGACACATCATGAACGATACTTTAAAGTCTAAATAATTATAGCCCATAAAAACACAGATAATCAGAGTGAGAAATACTCACAGTTCCATCAGAGTCACACTCGAGCCGACATTAGTAACTCCATGAGAGATGTCTTGTTGGATTTTGGGCTCTTTTCTTTCTCTCTTTTTTCTGCTCTGATCTGGCTTCCATGATGACACTGAGACAGACTGACAGGGCAGGCCCAAAACTTCATGGGGCCCCCAGCAAAACTTGATTTGAGGCTGTTAACCCTGAGGACTGTCTTGATAATTCAGAGAAATAAAATACATTTATCACTTTATTTTCTAGTCTATCCTTTTGAGTACATACATGTAAAACTAGATGTGAGAATGTTGTGATGCAGTTAGCTTGTAATACACAATGAAACTGACTAAAGAATGGACATGGAATCAGAGGACCAGATTACAAAAGTAACTTTGTAGCAAACCCACCTTAAAATTGGCCACAGTTTAGAAAGTCACTTTCTTCTAAATGGTTTGAACAAACACATAGGGCCTGATTTATGACGTTTGCAGTTGTTAAAACGGGCGCAAATCTCTCAGCGGCGCATAAACAAGCAGCAGGTGATATACAAACAACACGCAGGTAAAACTCTGCCTGTTTAAACCTGCCGCTGGATGCACAAAGTCATTTTAGCGCCTTTGCCCTTGATAAATATGCAATGTGGGCGTTTCTGTCAGAAGACGCAAAAAATTGGGAGAACACGCATATGAGTGGGCATTCCAGGTGCACTGTGATTTATCAAACCTGGAAATGTTTGTAGCTTCTAATTTTGCGCGTATTTTTACCGCCTTTGAAAAGCAGGTCTTAACTCGGTGCAAAAATGACTGCAGTGATGGTTGTGAGGAGAAGACACAGACAGACATCTGGATAATTCCAGCACACTGTGGCAGATAGAGCTGCGTCTCCAAGGGTAGATGGTCCAGTGTGTGTCACAGGTTTTGAATGCAATGTTACGCAGGAAGATACATTAATTTTCCAAACACTTGTGATGCAAACGTTGTGGCAAATCATCCAGGCTCACGATTGGTTCCTTCTGAGGAACCGTGATATATTTACGAGGTTGAGAGATGGTGAATATGGAGATTGCGGCTCTTGGGTATGAGTGTTACGTTATTCGTGCTGTAAATATCATTCTGCACATTTATGAAACTAATAGTTCCTGATCTATTTCATTTTCTGTTTGTGCCTTTCTTGCACCCGCAAAAGAATAGGGCTGTCAGACTCCTCATTTGAATATTGCTTTTTGCGCCGGTTAACAATTACGCAACCAGTCTTAGTAGATCATCCGCAAATTAGGAACACGCCCTTGGCGCAAAATCTTTGCGCTCTTTACTTGGAATATTGATCAATCAGGCCTTTAAAGTACTGTTATAAGTTCTGGAGTCTCTCCAAAAATAAACTGAAGCATTTGTCCCGCCAATCTAGATTTTTCACCAATATGTGTACATTGTGTCAACAACGTTGACAGTCCACCATATTTGCTACTGAACAGCTGAGCTAACTTTGCAAGCATGGTCTCAACTGCACGAGGCGATGAATACTAGTAAGCAAAATCAGTGTGTCATCACAATGATAGGATGTTCAAACTTGCGTGATTCCTGCCTTCTTTAAGTGAAAAAGACAGAAAAGGACGTTATTGTGTAATTTTCACACCCAGTATGAAACCAAGAACACATGTGGACCTAAAACATTCAACATAAAACTCAGAAAAAACATTTTTATGGTAGAACACCTTTAAAGTTTCACAGATTGCGATCATTCTCCCTCAAGGCTGTGTCTTACTGGATTGTTACTGTTGGCAATGAGTTGGAGACATACGAGACATACATTTAAGAAAATGTACATATTTTCAGCTGGAATCATGTATATTTGTATTTGTCAAAACTGTGAAAAAATTTTGGGACATTTGATCAACTTTCATGCAGAATTTTTTGTTGCAGTTTAGTCACAATATGCTAGTTTACTTAATTTGTTCTCAAGTTGCCCTCAATGTGTTTGCAATGTAGTCATGTTCAGACTGTCAAATTTCCCTTTTCCTCCCATTTTGCCAGTTTTTCTCTAGTCAAAACTTAATTTTCAGGTCACAAAATTGTCTCATATTTCTCACTGAAACTAAACTGGTTGGGGCTGGAAATGGGTTCCACAATTGTGCTTTGACTCTGTGACTATTTTAAGGAAAAGATTGTCCTGGAGATGTTAGAAAGTTGATCAAAATTCCAGCTACACATAAACAAGGTTATACAACTCGTTTTAGAAACTCTCTTGCAAATGCTGTTTAAAATATGTCACCAGCATTTGCAGCCCCATGAGGTACAAGCTTTAGCTGTCAGAAAATATTTTTGTCTACAAAATGTTTTTTCATTACTAAAATCAAAAATCTCCAGCAGTTACCTGAAGTAATGTTTCTTCATGTTGCTTAAAAGTGTAACTTTGGGTGAATAAACAAAGTATGTGCATCTCTTCTTTGGTCCCGTGTTAATAGTAAATCAGAGGATTGCCTAAATGTTTATTTGTTAGAGGAAATTTTGGGATTATGTCATATTTCTATGACCCATATGAGTGAGATTTATTGTATCTTCCCTGTTGTTCTGTTTTAGCTAAAGACAAAACTTTAAAAAATCAACGCTTGGTACTGTAATGCTCCTTCCTGCATGACTTGTGACTTAAATTTCTCTGCAGTGAAGGTCTGTTGAAGTCTGACATTGATGACCACTTCTGAAAGAACAGACAGAGAGATCCTTTTACCCACTTTGCAGACAAGCCTTGAGGGATTTGAGACTATTTTCAACAGCTCAGATATAACAGATAATACTCCATTGTTGTGTGTTTATTAATCCATTACTGTGTTACGACTTGGCCCAATGTTTTTCATTTTGAATCACATAAATGATAGTTTTAAATATGAAGCTTTAAGAGAAGGGAGAAAATTATGTGAAGCCAAAAAATGTGTGACATTTTTAGCTAATCCAGCACTACTGCTGCTCACAGGATTATGTGCACATGTGCACAGATTGTTTTCAAGCTACTGGGCCGAGTTGAATCTTCTGATAGGCATCGTGATCTGACGGACTCCAGGAGAGATGGGATACTGAGGGGGAAACAGGTCTGGGGATGGATGAAAAAAAGAAAGATAGAGAATGACCACACGCTGCTGTCTGGTCGACTCGCCACTGTCTAATGGAAGGTCTTATCACAGGCGGGGCCCACAGCCCTTATCACACCTGCCCACTATCAGCCCCACACTGGATTATCCCTGAAGGGTGAATCTGCACGCCTTCAATCATTTACCGCTATCACAAGGACCCATCTCTGCTCGGCTTCTCTGTCAGCCATAAAAAGCCCAGTGAAAGAGGGAGAGAGAGAGATGAAGGCAGATGTAATGGAAGGGGGGTACTGAGAAGCTATTTCATGCTCCCAGGAGAAAATGTATCACAGGAATAGCAGTGGAAACTTCATGGAAGTGATGCAGTGATGGTGTATTAGAGCTGGTCTATGCACCATCAGCCAAGAGCAAGCTATGGGATGGAGAGGCAGTAAAATAAGTTTCAGGTAGGTAGAGACGGGACACGGGGCAAGTGGGAGCAGTCAAATATGAGTTGTGGGGGGTGCAAACAGTTTTTTATTTCCTAAAGGGCTAAAGTTTAAACTCGTCATCTTGAGAAGGATTTCTCTCGAGTCATCCTCAATTTTGAGTGTCTTTCAAACGTGGCCAACTACTGCCACAGTCCACATTAGTTTGCAAATATTAGGGGAAAGGGAAAACACTATCTTAAATGCCCAAAATTCTGCAGCGTACTTTTCAGCACAACATGAGAGAGAAAGAGACCATTTCTCTTGAAGGAAAGAGAAGGGATCATTTGCTGTTTCTCTCTGATTTGTTTGAAGAATTCCTTTCGGAGTCTGGCATTTGCTTTGTGTTTAGTTCTCCACTCGAGACTCATCAGCTCTTCTACGCAAAAATCTCTCCTCTACAGGACCTGCTTCTGTTTGCAAAGTGTGTGCAAAAAAGTATGTGAGTGAACGGTTGTATGTCTCCCTTTGGCCGCGTGATTGACATGTCCATAGTGTAACCTCGCTTTACAGCAGCCAATAACAGCTAGAGATGGACACCCCCCCCCCATGTCCCTGATCAGGAATAAGGGGATAGAAAAGATGGAGAATTGGCTGTTGATCTCCCCCTTTTGTATATGTGTGTGTGGTGGGGGTGGGGGGGTGGGGGGGTGGGGGGGTGGGGGGGTTAGACTGTAAATGCCAGCCAACAAACTCTTTGTTGTTGTTTTTTTTTCAGATTAACTGTTACTTCTATTTGCTGTTTTTTGCATGTCTCATACGGTGTTGTTTTAATGTGCTAACAGCAGTAGTATTTGTTAATTAGACAGTTAGAATGATTACAGCATCCAATCAAGCTCATTTTAAAGACATTGTCTAAGTTGCAGGTTGATCCTTTTCACTGTTTTCATCTCTGTAAAACACACAGGACCAACAGTCTGTGTATGACTTACAGAAGGGGAAAGCACCCCCTCCCTTCTTCTTAGACTCTTATACCTACATGCCTTGTCTTTTAGGGAAATGACATATACACCATCCTTGTCTCTTTGTCTTTCCTTCTGACAATTTCTTCTTTTCTTTTCCTCTCTCTTTTAGCATTGTTGTTTTGTTTTTGTTTGTTTTTGCTAGATCCAGAGCTTACCTCATGTTTCTTATGTTTCTAAAGGGATTGACAAAGACGATGACAGTCATGTTGGCTACAGCTATCATGCAGCCACAGCACTTTGCTGAGCTGAATAAAGGCCACAGGGCTGTAGTCTGAAACGTGGAGCGCAGATATTACACAAAGGCTTTTGAGGGGTATTTTGCTCAGGGAATTGTTTACATGTGGCTCTGCATCCCCTTGTGTTGTTTTTTTCTTCATGCTATGAAATGTTTGTGAGAACATGTCAGACATAAATGGAGCTGCAGTTCATGGGATTGAGGGATAAACTTGCCTTTGAATGACCTGTATTTTTTACAGTAAATACAGTTAGAGTTTATGAGATCTTAAAACAACTCTAAACATGTATGTATTTTGGTAACAGAATTTGTGTTTCATTTTTCTTTTCACACAGGTGTCAGACCGCAGTGTGGTGGCTTTGGTGCCAAAGCAAACCTCATCATACAACATTCCTCCCTCAGCCAGCATATCACGTGCCTCTATCAGCCGATACGGTGAGTCAGCACATTCCAACCTCTATAAATATCCTTATCAATAAACTGTATCAATAGTTTAAAACTCATAAAAGTGTCATGATATTTTAAGAAAAAGGCCCCCCTCCAACCAGGTTTTGAACTGGAGACCTTGTTGTTGTGAGGCAGCAACATACAGTTCCTGGAAAAACAGCATGAAAAGATCAGTCTGCTTCCACTATTTAGCTGCAAGAGGCTGAGAAGACCTCTGCCCACTTTTTGAATCCTTTTTGTTTTCAACCAAATTAAAATTCTGTTAATCAAAAATTTTAGACCTTCTCCCACAAAGTTGTGGACAGAAATGATGTCCCCTTCCAGGCCAGTGAAGAACAAACATTTGTCAGTAGAACAATTATTCTCTTAACTGCATGAAGGGAAAGTCAAAGAGTACATTACATTTAGGCACGACATGCAGGAGCAACTGACTTTTTTTATAAAGCTGTGTTTTTATATTAATGGTAAAAATGGTGAAGAGAGTGAAGAAGTTCATATAGTGTGTCAGGTCTGTAGAAACTGACTCTCTACTTTCATTTCATCAGATACAACATTTGTTTGTTCCTTGTTGTACAGAATGAGTCACCAACATGTTCCAATTTCATTCCAGAAAAGAGCAAACTGTTTAAAATGTTTCTGACATACTCAGGTCTCAGAAAATTAGGGGCATTAAAACTATGTTTAATGAAAACTGGTGCAAATTTGTGTTGTTTTACTCTTATAAGACAAATGTATGTTTTTATGTGCTTCAGGTGAGTCTCAATTTCAAAGGCTAATAAAACCGGTAGTGATAAAAAGAATGTAGCTCTTTGTAAATCTTACATGGACACTGAAAAGCATTTGTGAGCTTGAGTTTTTGTTGAGAAAATGGTGGAATGCTGTAAAGTCGGTGGTTTTAGCAACACTGCTTCATAAATGTATTTCCATAAATCAGACCCACAGAATGATGAAATCACTTACACAGAAATAAAAGACTTCAGGAGGACCAAACTTATATGTTCTGTCTCAGTAGGTTGGATTTCAATTTGTGGTAAGAATTCATCTTCACAGCCACGTTCAAGTCAAATCCATTTTCATGCAGAAGAGCCATGAGTTAAACATTAAATAATGCAAACAAGAGGCAGACTCATCATGAATGTTGCTCGGTTTAAAGCTGTCACCACACACATTGATGCGTGCACCTACAATTCATTGGACTTACTCATAATAATTACAGCCTGGAAAAACATGCATAATAATAGAAAGTAATACAAACATTTCCACAGGAGTGCATCCATGTCAGGATCTGATAACACTCACACCATGAGAGATTTCGCTCCTCCTGCTGGTCTGATCTGGTTGTGTAGCTGTAATGTTGTTTACATCCGCAATGACACTGAGACTGACTGTGTTTGATCAACAAAACTTGAAGTCTGTGGAATCAATTTAGGCTCAAACTTAGGCTGTAAATGGCATTTCCTACCATGGTTTCTGACATGGTATAGCTTTGGTTTGCTCACCCTGATTTTTGTGGAAAATGTAAAATGCAAATAATAATTGATATGTATTAGTACAAGTGCACATCAAAATCACATGTCAGATCTACTTTTAAGTTATCTTCGCAACCTGTCCGCACATTATACGACCATATAGGTCAATTTTGAAAGCTCCGAAAAATACGGCCTGTGAGAGCATTTTCAAACGACCTGTCGGAGCTTTTTCCAGGCTCCACAGCGACGTACTACCGACAGCGCATGCGCACGCCTTCCCAGAGGTGCTGACAAATATGCATGCGTGAAGTTTTATTCTGTTCAGCTGAACAAAACAAAAATTTTGCAGCAATATGTCTCATTTTAATACAACGGTTAGCTTTAAAATGTAAAGATACATATGGACACACTGTAAAGCCGAATATTTAACGTTAAAAAGCGGATTAGTTAAGTTTAGGGCTTGAAGATTTCGTTTTCAAAATCGACCAATGTATTTGTATTTCACGTGATGTCGGGCTGGATATTCAACGTGTAAATTTCTCTAAAATGTTAATGTTGCATTTCAGATGGTTCACTGTAAGTTGTCATTCTTGCATGCTCATGTGCACACACTGTCAGATTTATGATGCAGTTTATGTTGTTTGTTGCCAAAATTGGTCCTTTGCCAGGCTAACACAGCAGCAGTGCCAGGCAACTTGCAATGACTAATTATTCTGTGTGAATGACGCTTCACACAAACAGAGTAAGATAAGTGAGTGTAGCCAATTATCAGGATCAGAGAGAGGAGGTGAACACTGCCTTTAATCTGCCAAACAAGCTAAGAACACCCACTGAGTAATTACATTTATTTACAATGAGTAGTTACCTGTGAATGCAGAGTAAACTAGTAATAGAAGTGACATTTATTTAAAAATGTATTAAGACATTCGAAGAGGACTTTTTAGAAGACAACTGAGTTTACAGTCATAAATTTCTTTAAAAACTACAAAAGTTACATTTGGGAAGACAAAGATAATAATAATAATTAATTTAAGATCTACCTAAAAGATGTTTCTCCTTCATTTATCGCTGCCGGTGGTCCAGCATTGAAAACGGATGTTGATAGAAAGGAGATGCTCTACTGGTGTGGGCCGAGCCCTCATCAATCATAGTTTGGAGCAGAAGGCACAGCTGCACCTCAATGCTTGCTGATGGATTCTTACCAATTTCACATTTAACATTAAACATCTTGACTCATTATACACCAGCACTATTTTACAAAAAAAAAAAGCATGCCAGAGCGCTCTCTTCTAGAGCTCCTCTAGGGACCAGCTGCAGCAAAGCAGGGTTACAGATGCTAGAAAAACTAAACCAGGGGTGCAGGGAGGGCGGAGGACATGGGGTAACAGCTGAGTGGTAAAAGCCAGTGACTGGATTAAGATGGGACTTAGGATCACAGTCCAAATTCTCTGTCCCCAGTGGTCACTCAAGGGCCACAGTTCTTATTTGAAAGTATAAGGGGCTTAAATGGCAGCAAAAGCTTTGCTGTTCTGCTCAGCCTTTGAAGCCAGGTGCGAGAGGTTCGCACTGGGATCCTCAGATCCTAAATCTCCAGAGAGGGGGCTGCCACCAGTAGTTGCCAAATAATGACGAAAACTGAAGTCAGCGTCATTCTGAGTGAGTCAGGAGCAAAGAAGCAAGACCAGGGTCAGGCATAGACAGAGAATGGTTTACAAATCAGAGATCTTTTGTTGCATTGATTTGAATGTGTCACAGATTTTTTAGCATGGCATGCAAACATTTTGACAATTAAGAGGACTTTTAAGTGGTATCAGGCACTACCATGGGACAAGAATTAGATATGAGGAAACAATGAATGATGAGGGCAATAAAATGATAATAATTCTTATAATTAATAACAAAGAAAGACAAATTAAACAATGAAAAACTAGAGAACTCTGTCTGCAGCATTTTTTCCAAACTGAATATGTTATTGTGGGTTTTTATGTGGACCAAGAAAAAAGGTGTTGAAATCCTGTTTTTTTCACACATACTGTGTGTCAACTGGAAAGTGCTACAGCTAATAAAGGCAATGCAAAAGGCCACAACAGTCTCTCCATTTCAGTATTTTGTTGTTCTAAAAATATCAGTTACTGCAGTTTGTTTTAAAACATCAAGGCAGAGAGTAGAAGGAGAACACAGGACACAGCTTCAAATGTAATTCTATTAAAGTCATGAAAATGTGGGCTGAGTGGACAGCTGTGGCTCAGTGAGTAGCACAGTCATCTTCCAATCAGAAGGTTGGAGATCCCCCCACCCACCCACCCCCCGATTTACATATCAGATTGTGTGAATGGGTGAATGTAAAACTTGTATAGAAAACAGCTCTACAAAAACAAGACATTTACATTTAATGTATCTAAACTTACATGTGCCTAATTGATGTGTCTGTGTCTGTGCTCTTATTTTCAATCAGTTAAGCTTATTTATAACTCTGTGTGTTTCCTTTTTTCATCCTGGACAGACTCTTCATTCCGCTATACGGGAAGTCCAGACAGCCTCCGTTCACGAGCTCCAATGATCACGCCGGACCTAGAAAGTGGGGTGAAGGTCTGGCACTTGGTCAAAAACCATGAACATGGAGACCAGAAGGAAGGAGACAGGGGCAGCAAGATGGTCTCTGAGATTTATTTGACGCGGCTGCTGGCCACAAAGGTATTTTAGTTGATGTTTGCATACACCAATATGTGTATTATTGCAGTATAGTACTCTTAGGATTTTCACATTACTACTTTAGACCATGAGCTGTTATTATAATGTGTATTGTGATTCTTCTGACAGGGCACACTACAAAAGTTTGTCGACGATCTGTTTGAGACCTTATTTAGCACGGTCCATCGAGGAAGTACTCTTCCTCTGGCCATCAAGTACATGTTTGACTTTCTTGATGAGCAGGCCGATAAACATGGTATTTATGATACAGATGTGCGTCACACATGGAAAAGTAACTGGTAAGTTTCTTCTTTTAAATACATGAGCAACATGGCACACAGTCCTGTTTCATATATGCCCTAATTTTTTACAAAATAAGCTTTTTTAAGCATTAAGAATTCACTAGCTAACTCTGTCCTTCACTAGTTTTTCTTGTTTCCATCTTTTAGTCTTCCACTGCGTTTCTGGGTGAACGTGATCAAGAACCCGCAGTTTGTGTTTGACATTCATAAGAGCAGCATCACAGACGCCTGTCTATCTGTGGTAGCTCAGACTTTTATGGATTCTTGCTCCACTTCAGAGCACCGACTGGGAAAAGACTCCCCATCTAATAAGCTGCTCTATGCTAAAGATATTCCCAATTACAAGAGCTGGGTAGAAAGGTAGGAGCAGTCACTTTATACACCATTCTGATCCCCACTAACACTTTCTTTTGTCTCCTCTTGCAATAAAAACTGGAGTCTTTGAGAAAATTGCTTCATAAAGTTCTTTTCTTCCTTCCATGCATGTCTCAACCAGACTCTGTAAAAGCACTTAGTAAGCGACTGTTAGAAGTCATTGATTGTCAGTCCAAGGTTTAATGGCTCCAAAAATCTAACAATAAAACAATTTAAACCTCACTCAAACTACTATATTGACTCATTTAGTGATTCAAAGTGTTTAATGTTCTTCATTCCCAGGTACTATGCTGATATCACTCGCATGCCTGCCATCAGTGACCAGGACATGAATGCTTATTTAGCAGAGCAGGCCAGGCTCCACTCCACAGAGTTCAACATGCTCAGTGCGCTCAATGAGATCTACTCGTATGTCAGCAAGTACAGTGAGGAGGTAAGTGATATCTGATACACAAACTACAGAAACACACGATTTTTAATAACGTACAGTAAGCTGTAAAAAGTAATTATGTCCTAAAATCTAATCCTAAAAGTATTTAAGAGTAACACTAAAGTAATGTAATGAGAAAGAGAAAGTCAGGAAAAAAATATAAAGAGTTGAAATAGGACATAGAAAAGTTGTGTAAAGTCAAGGCCTCAGGAGTACCAGTGGTCATCATAGCACTCAGTACTGTGAACCCCAAACTAGAAGAGAGTGACTCCAACAAAGGGGCGGGGGCATTTCGAGGTATAGCCGAGTTTTAAACCCTTCTTTTTGCAGGACAGCAGTCCTACCATCTGTGACAAGATCAAAGATACTGCATAGAACCCATGTGAATCCATGTTGTACAGCAAATTCGTCCTACATATGGCGGCGTAGTCTAGCGGAAGGGTGATCGCCCTTCATTCAAAAGGTGGCGGGTTCGATCCCCGGTGCCGCCAAGCTATGTCGAAGTATCCTTGGGCAAGATACTGAACCTGCCACTGCCTCGGGGCGGCCGTAGTCTGTCGGGAAGGAGGTCACCCTCCGATCAGGAAACCGGAGCTTGATCCCGTGTCCCGGCAAGAGGCTACGTGTCAAAGTATCCTTGGGCTGAACCCCACAACTGACCCCCGGGCGCAGTTCAATATGGCTGCCCTCTGCTCCTCACTTTACGGTGAGGATGGGTCAAATGCAGAGACAAATTTCCGAGGGATTTATATAGGAAATAAAATTTAAAAATTAAATTAATTTGTCCTGGGTGTGCCTGTGCTCTTCATAGCAAAGGTCAGCAAGGTCAGTGACTCTTCCAGCACACTTCCCCAAAAGCCCAGAGGTGTCGTGAACGCTGAGTTTAAGAGAAGACAGTGAATGTCTACAAGCTGTCAGCATGCTGCGCTGTGCAGAGTTAGAGTGGTCTGTCTGATGATACAGTAGGCTTTCATGAGCAAAATCACAAGACGATACACACAGATCACAGGAAACATGGAAAATGAGGGGGAAGATGGGGAGGAAAGAGAAAGAGAACACATTTATAAAGACATTCTGGGTCTAATGTCAGCTCCTCCTCTGGGAAGCTTCAGCCTGACCTTTATGTTCAACTACAGTATCTCTCTGACCTCTCAGACCCGAGTCAGTTAGACGGCCACACATCCTGAGCTGGAAGTCGTTCCTTTCCACTGCCGCCAGTTCATGCTGCTCAGAATGAGGGATTGACTTGAAAATTCAACACAATCTACTGCTTTCCTAAAATATGAAACTTCTTACTGATTGACATTTTATAACTTACTGAATCTGATCATGTTACAACTGGATTGAACT
Organism: Pachypanchax playfairii; assembly: GCA_006937955.1. Lineage (NCBI taxonomy): Eukaryota > Metazoa > Chordata > Actinopteri > Cyprinodontiformes > Aplocheilidae > Pachypanchax > Pachypanchax playfairii. Next base: position 1,638,052 of record SSNP01000032.1, on the reverse strand, counting down.
AACTGCATACAATTGTCTTTAAATCTGAACCTGTTGATGTAAACTGGACTTGTTGCAGCTGTATAGTTCTTTGAGGTGACTTTAGTTATGAATTGGTTATAAATAACCAAAACAGAAATTTCTTTCTTCCTATTTTCTCTTTCTTCATCCTGATCCATCTTTCTCCTTTTATTTATTATCTAGTCAGCACCCATTTTGCTCTTAATGATTTATATACACTGACTTTCGCTACCTCTGCAGTTTTCATTGTCTGCATACATGTAGATACATGTAATTGGGCCCATTTTTCACACGTGAATCCTGTAGAACATCATCAGGCCCATTAATGGTTTACACACAGCCTTTTAGAGCAGTTAGAGTATCAGGCAAATTAGGCTGGATCCTTCTTAAATGGATTTGCATGTAGAGTGGGAGATGCACCTGCATAAAGGACTACAGATTAATAATAGATTATAATTGAGGCCCAACAAGGATGAGGAAACATTATGACTGTAGCTGCGAGCCTTTAAGGGCACTTAAGCACATGAGTGGAAATGGCGGGTAGACGGATGTTTTGTTCTGCATCAATCCAGCAGTAAATAAATATTCTACTAAAAATGTTTCTTCAGATATGTCAAAGACAGTTTGTGAAAACTGGTCGATCTCACAACTCATCAAAACTATTGTAAGTCTTAGAAAGCAATAATTCAGCCATGTTTTCCTGAAAAACCGAGCCATACCCAGCACCTGAGGCTTGGTAGTATTCCTGAAAACACAAAAATAACCACTGCATCGTTTATTTTTTTAACACTAGCAGCTTTAATTTGACATTCTGCAGAAGCTGTACTACCTGTTTACTCACGACAGGAGTCAATTGATAGATTTTGCAGAAATAGTCTGAGTGTTATCCTGAATATAAGGACTTTTTGGTAATTGGGATTAGGACTCAGCATGGAGGTGTCCTTTGTTGCAGTTGACACTTTCCCTCCGTAGTCATATTTTATGTATCACTTACCTAAGAATATTTTACATTACATAATGCAGAAGATGGGTCTATAAATTATTTTGTTTCAAATATCAATTATTTAATGAAGCACAGCGTTCTAGTGGCTGACAAGAGCAAACAGATACACAGCAACGACTCAGACCTGTGTGCTAAAGTGAGCTGCAGCGTTTAAATATAGGGATGCATATCAGAGGAAATGAAGGCATTGGTATTTCACTTTGTATTCATATGAAGGGTCTTCCTATGCATGTTGATGTCACGCTGACAGAGATGCATCCTGACAAGGCAGATGCTCGATAAGAAAACCAAGAGCAGAGGCTGTCTGCCTGCTTTTTCAACTCAACTTGACAAATGCCAAATTTACAAATTGGAGCTAAGAAAATAAAATGAGAAAAGCTAATACTTAAAAACTTCTAAATATTTTCAAAGGCTTTTCCTTTCATGTGATCTCTAGAAAGGGGCCTTGAAATATAGGGAGTACTAAGCAGTGATACATTTACTTTATTGATGACTGGTTGTTGATCATGTGATTTGTTTTTTTTTTGTTTGTTTTTTTGAGCAGATCATTGCAGTCCTGGAGCAGGATGAACAGGCAAGAAGGCAGCGGTTGGCCTACAAGGTGGAACAGCTCATCTCTGCCATGTCTCTGGAGAGCTGAGGGTGAGCCCTGCTGAAACCGAGATAAACTGGAATATGTTTTTCTCAAGGACCTCCTCAAAAAAGTAATTACTTACCTCTCATTGTGGGAACTTCAACCACAAACTAGACCTGGGACCTCTGTACCTACAACTGGAAAAAATACATTCAACTTCTTTCATTTGAAACCGCCCTCCCCTTCCGCTGTGCAGCTGATAACATTGATGATACGTGAATGGGACTTCAGCAAAGAAAGCAACATGAATTTATTTAGTTGGTTTTTTGTGTGTTGATTTCTTTTTCTCAAAGAAAATTTCTTAGTTTTGCCTGGAAATTGCATGTTGTGTGGGTGTTCTCACATGTGGGTGTGCATGAGTGTGTGTCATATTGAGGAAGATTCCTACAAGACTGTGAAAGCAAATGGAGAAACAGATTTAGCCTCTACTAAGTCACAACTCTCATTGGAGTGTGAAATGGAGAACGAGAATCTCACATTGGACAGCTGAGTGCGCATTCAAGATTTCACAGATTTTATTTTTCTACTCTGTAAATGTGAACATAATCTGTTGCAGTAAAAAAAAGAATTCCACTATCTCAGATAACAATGAAAAAGATGTAAAGAGTGTGACACTGCATCGAGGCAGTGTGGGGTTAAAAACAGACCACTGTACGCGTCCTCGCTCACTTCTTCCCTTCTTGGACTCCATGAAAAAAGTAAACTGCTGCTCTATATTTAATCAGAAGTGTACAGAAACATTTTCTAATCTTCAAAGAGTCTATAAAACCCAACATGTGTGGGGCTCACAGTTCGGCCAGCATGCTTGCATCTAAATGTGAGGATGATGAAGGTGAAATCGATTTCGATCACTCAAAGGCTTACTTCAGCAGTTAGGTCATTTGTGTATGTACTGTTTGATAATTACCAATAACTGTTTGTGAATGTATTTTTTTTATTATTTTCTTGTGTATTTGTCTATTTCAGTTTGCAACAAATATTAGCTCAGTTGAACTGAGCCTCATGGATCTTTGTGTAGATTGTCCTGTTAAGAAGCTTGAATCCATTTAACCGGTTAAGTCTAATTCATTTCTGCTGGAGAAGCCTGCCGCTGCTCTGACTCTACCACGTGTTGAGAACATGTACAGCCAGAAGACCCCAGGTGAAATCAGCCACCTGCTCAAACTTCCTTTAAATACCCCAAATTTCCATTTTTTAGGGAACTCAATCAACTTTATGTGTACTGCATGCACAATATAATACACCAGAAGTGTAAATGGGTTTATGATTTTATTAAGTGCCAATGCCAACTTTAGTTGGCCATTAGAGATTTTCCTGTTGATGAAAGATCTCATCCACCTACTGTTTTAGCCCAGATAGTGAGAACTCTGTATGGGTCTAGTCTGACCAAGTGCCAAAAATTCTAGTGTCTCAAATTGTTCGCTAATGTGTCGGTATCGGTTTATGCTTTACAGAGAACATTTTTTTGACCTGGAATGGCATGTTTTGAAAGGTGTGTAAGGTATGAAATGTAAGCAGAAGAAAACTATTTGAATGCATCTCCTGACCAAAACCAAACAGTAACAAGCTAGAAAAATATCTTATTTAAGCTTCCAGACTGAAGCAAGCTGTAGATTCCATTCTGTGAAGAGAAAATTTCATTTTCTTCCAAGACAATTTTCCTTATTGTTTATATCAAGTACTTGAAAATAGTCGTTGTAAAGGTTTGTACAGTAAATTTCAGTTGTTTGTGTGCTGAAAGCATGTAAAAGGTGGATGAAAGGTGCTTCTTTTCTCTGTGGCCTTAGATTCCCACCTGCTTAGACTCCCTGATCTTATCAGTCCTTGGTCGGGGCTCAGTCCTTTCTGTGGGTTTTCAGTAATACCTGGCCCTGGCACTCAGCCAAAAAGTGCAAGATGAATTAAAAGGAAATGTGAAGAGGCTACAATGTAGTCAAGGCAGACTTTTCCTCATTCAGCTCTCAGCTCGCATGAGCTGTTTGAAAAGAAGTGCTGAGAAATGAGAGAGCAATGAAGAGGTAGAATGAGGGAGAGACCCTTTAGCTCTGGTTTCCCACTCTGGCTTTGAAGACGCTCTTTGATCCAAGTCAGTTGTGTTGAAAGTGTGATCAGGAGAAAACATCAAACTAGGAAGCAAGGAGAAGTGTCAGTTGAGGTGAGTAACTGAGATGCTATGACTGGATCGGACCAGTGGGGGCAGGAGGGCAGACGAAGAGTTAGAATCATTTTTCTTTTCTCTGAAAAAAAAAAAACACATGCAGATGGAAACTCAGTGCCCCCACAAACAAATCCAAATGGAGACCATATCTCATCATTTTGGCATAGATATGTTCATTTGCAATGGACTTCAGAGGTGGTGGTGTCCTGAGAAAATGTTCATATAGTGCACAAGGTAAGAAAATGTTCATTACTGGTACTAGTTTATTGTGTGAAGCGTTCAAATACGAGAACACTGTCGGAAACATGGCTTTCTTTTTGCTTTTCAAAATGGAAAAACTTGCTTCTACTTTTGTTAAATAACATAATCTGACAAATCCTGACTAATTAGTTTATGTAAAGTAATGCAGAATTAAAACTCTAGGTTTAATATTATGAGTTATGATTCCCCAAAATTTTGAGATATGGTTTTTGTGTTCGTTTATTACCTTAGCATCTTTCCTGAATACAGTGCTCTTTTGTGTCTCTTTTATTTACTTTTTGGTTTCTTGGTCTTCTAATAAACAGAACAGAATAAACAGTTATAGGTACACATACAGTATACACAAAAAATGTAAAGATTCTTCCTTTTTAATTAAATGTGTCTTCCCAGTTCCAGCGACTAGAATTGTATCCTCCTCATACCTCACATTGCTTGTATGAAGTAATTCTTTCTGTTTTAACAGGACTTTAATGCCTTTTCCTTTTCTTAGGAATAAACTAAACAGAGTCCTTCCAGCTGTTGTATGAGCTCCCCTGTATAGAGGGGTGTGACAAGCAGTCAGGCACACAACTGGTTCAAATTGTTTGTTTTTCTCAGAGATCATTTGTATCAGGATGTGTCTAATGCTTTAGTTCCATATCGATCTGCAACATATTTCCATCTGACAGTAATTCTTCCATTTGTAAATGTCTTAAATCACTCTCAAATGCACCTTTTTGTGAAAGATAATTTGTTTCTTATTTTTTAAGTTAATGATTGCCTGTTTGTGTTTTCCACGTTGTACGCCTTTTTAATTTAATTTGGATAAAGAGAGAAAATGTGTTTTGCTTTACTTGTACACTTTCTGCAGTGCAGAATCTCATTTAACTGCCAGTTGTGTGAGATATGAAGATGATTGCAAACAAAACCTCATTTCAAATGAAACTGAATCCTAGTTGATTTTTGCACCTTTTTGCTTCCTGTGATGTGGTTTTGACTGGCACATCATCTTTCTAAAAGTCAAAGCATTTCCCTTCTTTCTCCGCTTGTTTGACTGCTTCATGTCATCAGACAGAAGAATTAGAGTACTGATCAATGGATTGCTGTCAATAGAACATGATTATTGTTCCATTAAAGACATTGTAAACAAACCCTTACACTGGAGTACTGTAAAAAAAAAAAAGGAATCATTGGCGATGATGATGATGATGGCTGTCTGTTCTTCTTGTTTTATAAAAGTGTTGTGGAAATTGTAAGAAATTTAAAGTATTTAAACAGGTTGTTCTCTTGTTTTTTATTTACTATGATTTTGTTATTATAATATATTATTGTGTACCTATTGTAAATATGAAGCACACCTATTTTGCAAGCCAAGGATTCACTTTGTACTGTTGTTATATATAAATAAACTTTGCTGGTTAAAAAGTTGCATAGAACCAAAATCTGGACTTAGAAGATTTATTCATCTATATCAGTATATTTGTTGTGTTGTTTGTGGCATCTGTATGTATGTAAAGCACTTAGAAGTGAGACTGTGTACTTTGGATAATTAAATGTAGGAAGAAAAAAACTGGGAGGGAGATTTTACAAAATTGAGAGAAGATTTTGGGAAGTTCAGAAACAAATGTTGTGTGCACCCTCTAACAACATTTTTGCCTCCATGATAACAGTTTTACTTTCCACAGTATCATGTGACCCATTCCCCAACTTGTTTATACACTCACTTTGTTGTGAGTGTAGGGGAACACGTATTATGAAAGTTTGCCTCTTCAATACGTGTTATTCGGGGCACCACCTTCTTTCGAAGGAATTAAATATTAGAATATATAATCAGATTATTTCAGTCTCATAATATGAAGTCGCATGTCTGTCCAGATAATGACTCAAATCACACATAAAAACTCACTGAATCGGCCAATTAAAATTAAGGTGAATATTTATTGAACAAGGAAGACAGACCAATAAACAGACAAACAAATAAACACTTAATGGAATTAACGATGCTACGAACAGGAAATTACGTCAGACTTAGTATGTTTCTAGAATAAGTGGATTTTCTAACGTTAAAGAATCTTAAACACTAGTAAGATGGGTGAGGAAACGGAAAATGCTCTTTTAACACGGAAGATCATTTTGAATTTAAGGAAAATTGTAAATTTGGAGTGAGAGAAAAGAAGAAAAAATGGAGGCATAGATTTCACTTCCGGGCCACTGAGACACCAACACAGATGTTTTCAATCCTTTGTCATGGATTAAATGAATTCGATCTCTTACTTCTTTGCAGCACGGCGGAGAGTTTTCGCTCCTTTATTTCCAGAGAGGTCCGTCTAATTGAAGTTGTTCTACCTCCGAGTGTCGGAACTTTTCCTGGTTAGATGCCGTCTGCTTCGTAAGGATCAGTTCACTGGAAGTGATCGTCATGTGTCGAAGGCCCACGGAAGGAATTTTGGGATCTGTAATTTCTTCTTCCAGCTGGCGACGTGAAGTCTGGATTTTGTGGAATTAAACTATTCAAACAAAATACTTTGCGTGTTTGAATGTGCATCGAATTTAAAGAAAAATGAGCTTTAAAGATGAAGAAAATCGCGCATTAAACGAAAGCTTAAGTGTCAAATAAATGAGGAGTTTGTTAAAATAAAATCAAGAAAAAGGTTTTAAACTCGCAAAACGAGGTAAAAATGATAAAAATCAAACGGAGGAAGAATAAAAGGAAGTGAAAAAAGTGAGAAGGCATAAAAAGTTAAAAAGTGAGCAGAGTCAAAAAGAAGTGAAGTGTGACTCCTTGCGAGGTGTCAGTTATAGACTCTTCTCCCCGCCTCTAGGCGTGACTATCACTGGCTCTTAGCCAATGAAAAATCCGTTTTTGGGAATTCGAATTTTAGGACTGCCCCTTGGTCTTGGTCACAGATTTTATTACATCAAATAAAAACGCTTGCTCATCCACTCTTTGTGAGACTAACATTATCATCAATTTTATCTTTTAACAAGAATTAATGAACAGTGTTTCCTTATTCTAATGACATATTACTTTTACACATATCAGTATTTATTCCTGAGTAGTAAAGAAGGGATTTGCAGGTTAATTCAATATATCCTAAGATCTGTAACATGTTCAATCAAAGCATTATTTTAAATCAATTTAGATTACATTGCTCTTTATAGCGACTTACTGAAGAGAGTGATTTAAACACATTTCGTTTTATGCACTGAACAATGTATCACTAATTCATGTAGAAATACTCTTCTCAAAAGAAGAATGTTCCTTAGACATTTCCTGTGGAGAGGACCTTTGGTTAGCAGTCATTGATCAGATCAGCAGTTGCATACATCTGGAATTTTTCATGCTTATTATCAGAGTTTCACTGAATATAGTTTTCAGATATACATCAAATCATTTCGTCACTTTAGTTAAACTGGGTGAACATTACTTCAGAGCAAAGATGCTGGTTTGATACCTGTGAAGAAAGGAGTGATTGAATTAGCTGTGATCACATTAAATAGTTCATATGTATATTGAAGCAGTCTGAGATGCTCAGATCTCAATAATCGGGGCTATTTAGCTGAGCCTTTGTTTTAACATCTGTTGTAAAAAGAGGGGGTGTTTTTGGGTGAAACTGGAGACGTCTTGTCTCTGCTGACACAACACAGGATGCTTTGGCATGCGTTTATCCAAACACAAAGAAAAGGTTTTCCAAACACATCAGCATTTGCTGTAAATTATCTCGGCAGGGTATGTGGCTTCAAAAGAGGCTTCCAGACCAGGTTCTGCTAAAAACTGTTTTCACAGTGGGGAGGGTTGACAGACTTTTGAGTGAACAGTCGTAAGTGTCGAGAATGACACAATCCATTCACAGAGAGTGGAGATCCTGGGTCCTTTTATGATTCTAAGGAATGTGAAGCTAAGGTCCTCACATCACAGAGGAAGTCAATGATACACACACTCTCCTCCAATTTAATTAATCAGAAATGAGGCTGTTGATGCGTCCTACATGAGTTCTGCCCTCACATTAAAGAAGAAGATGCCATATTTTTGTTAGAGAAAAAACGAGTATCTGATCCTATTTTTAATAGATAGAAAGTTATACTATTCATGTCTATATTCACCTTAGGTAGTACTGATTGGTTCTTTTATTTTTTATTATCTTAATTGGAGCCAACACAACCACCCCCCACTCAACCACACACACGCCCCCATATAACTATGCTTTTGTTAGTTTCAAAAATCTTCTAGACACCAAGAGAGGACACGTTTCATGTAGTTTGTTGTCTCATTGATTCTTGAAAAACTTTTTAAAACTTAGAAATAGGAACCGATAGCTATTTTTTATACCACAATTATTATATTCACATTCTTTCTTGATCATGTGTCAGAACTGCCAGCAGATCTTTTTAGTTTACCTTTACCTTCCTTCTCAGTCATTGTGTCATGTGTGCAGAATGTGGTTTTACATTATCTAGTTTAAGCACGTATGAATGTCAGGGTCATGAGCTGGTGCCTATCTCCAGCTGTAATTGGGAAAGAGGTGGAGTTAAATCCTGGACAGGTCACCAGTCCATCAGAGAGCCACATACAATCATACCTAGGGGCAATTTAGAGTTGCCAATTAACTTCATGCATGTTTTTGTCTCTGGGTGAAAGCACAGTATAATATAGGAAATGAAAGTTGCTGCTCTTTGGTTTTTAGAAATGCATTCACTTTGAAAATTTTATTTAACCCACATTCTCTTTAAAACTGAAGGCTTTACATTTTATTGGTTACAAAAATGATATGTGTTTACAGTAGTTGGTATATTCACATATCTAAACTAAGCCTGACATTGTGATCTGGGAAACTCTAGGAAAATGACCAAATCCGAAACATATTGTAACTCTGATTAGGCAAATAGCAAATATCAAAATGCAACAAAAATGTAAAAATTGTCTTTCTTCAATTTTTATGGCTCAATACATTTTTCTTTTTTTTTTTTTTTTTACAAGAGCAAACTCTATTCTCTCTTTTTACTTTGCTACGCATTGTATAGATCAAGAAAAAATAGTCAGCAGTGATTCAGATTGGAAATTGACGATACATTGATATGTCAACTTTCCTTCATTATGCGCTATTTAATTTTAAAATGTTGGCTTACGAGCCATTTTTCTCAGCCTGTAATTTAAAAAATAAACCCCCTGTTATTAGTTTTACATGCTAAGAATAAAATATACTCAAAGTTTTGCCAAAAAAATGGTGAGAGGTTAAACAATTTTGAAAATATTTGATGGTCAAAACCTGGCTACTAGATGTGTGGACATACATTTACATTAACATCCTATAACAAATATAATAGGTATTAAACACAGTTTTAACTTTTTTCTAATAGGTCTCTATCAACATAAGAAAAGAAAAATTAAATTATATTCTTGAAATATTTGAAAATAGTGCCCAGTATGTAAACACAAATTGATGTGGATGTAATGGACAGACATTGCAAAATCAATCTTTGGATATACAGTACAGACCAAAAGTTTGGACACACCTTCTCATTCAAAGAGTTTTTTTTTTATTTTCATGACTATTTACATTCTAGATTCTCACTGAAGGCATCAAAACTATGAATGACCACATGGAATTATGTTGTACTTTTACAAAAACGTGTGAAATAACCTGGCCTCCAAAGTCACCGGACCTGAACCCAATCAAGATGCTTTAGGATGAGCTGAACTGCAGAGTGAAGGCAAAAGAACCAACAATTACTAAGCATCTCTGGGAACTCCTTCAAGACTGTTTGAAAACCAAACTACCTCTTGAAGCTCAAGACAATGTAAAGCAGTAATCAGAACAAAGGGTGGCTACTTTGAGGAATCTAAAATATAACATTCAGTTATTTCACCCTTTTTGTTTAAATGCGTACAGTAATTCCATACATTGTGTTCATTCATAGTTTTGATGCCCTTAATTGAGCATCTACAATGTAGTCATGAAAATAAAGAAAACTCTTTGAATGAGAAGGCGTGTCCAAACTTTTGGTCTGTACTGTACAATTTGGCTACAATTCAATGATTAGGAAGAATTGCATATATCAAGGTATTACACAGAGGTTTTTGTTTTTTTTTTGCAAGCAGTGTTACATTGATGAGTCATGCAGGTGGGAGTTCAGGATGTCCATCAGGGAGGATAGGGCAGCCAGTGATTTGTGCGGTCTTAACAGCTTTCTGCTGCATCTCTCTCTGCAACAATGCAGCTGCCATACCAGACTGTGATGCAGTACGTCAGCAGGCTCTCAATTGGTTGAATGGTAGGTCAGCAGCTGGTCAGTATTGAGGTTGTGATTCCTGAGAACTCTCAGGATGTCGGCAGAGATGAGGACACAGAGAAACCTGAATGTGTGGGCTCTCTCCACATGCTCACCATTGATGTAGAGGGGGGGCTGGGTTCATACTGTTCTTGCTGAAGTAGATGATAATCTCTCTGGTCTTTTTGGTGTTGAGAGCAAGGTTATTCTCTGATGACCAGGCTGTCAGCTTTAGGACCTTCTCCCTGTAGACAGCCTCATCATCTCTGGAGATGAGTCCGACCACTGTAGTGTCATCAGCAAACTTGTTGATGAGGTTGTAGTTATGGGCCGGACTGCAGTCATGGGTGTAGAGGCAGAACAGGAGGGGGCTCAGCACACAGCCCTGTGGGGAGCTGATGCTCAGCATGTGGGTGGAGGAGAGGTTGGGGGCCAAGTCTCACAGTCTGGGGTTGGTTGGAAAAAAAGTTCTTTATCCAGGCACATGTGAGAGGGAGGAGACTGAGAGTGTCCAGTTTCATTATGAGTCTATCTGAGATTATGATATTAAAGGCAGAACTGTAATCCACAAAGAGCATCCGGATGTAGCTCTCCTGCTGCTCCAGGTGGTTCAGTGCAGATGGGAGACCTACGGCAATGGCGTACTCTGTGGATCTGTAGGGCGTGCAAGACTGGTGGACAAAGCAAACAACTGCTGCCATCTGGTAGCTGTTCACTACTTACTACAACTGATAATATATTGTCATGGAAGTTATTTACCAAAAGTAGAAGTCAGTTGAAAAATGAAAAAGGTTTAAAATAATTCCATGCATAGAATGAGAGCGGCCATACAAATGTTGGTAAGTTGGAATGAGGCTCTGCCTCTAATGTGATTTAGCTGTCTTTTAAAGTTAGGCTGAAAAGAGAGACTCTCAGACTCCTGTGTGTCAAGTGAGAACAAACATTCTGTAACCTCTAGTGTAGTCTAAGCAATTGGAAACTAAGTTAGAATTATACAGTATGTTACTGTGAAATGCTTGTACATATGAACCTGAAGTAACCTAGAACCCCAGAAATTCTCCCACAGCAGTCAAACAATTTTTCTATAAAAGCAAAAGAGCCACTGGTTACGTGCACAAATTGACTAAATATGCTTCATTTAGAGATTCATCTTTTTATTATTTGTAATAGAACCTCAAAATGTTCAGCTAATACATAGAGCTTAAAGTTGAAACACAGAAAAAGTCTCAGAGGATGCAAATGCAAAAATCAAATGAGGTGTTCACCATGCTTTCACCCTTCATTGGCTCCCAGTAAAATCCTAAATACAATTTTACATTTGACTTTTGACATATGGCCTTGAACAATCAAGCACCATCTTATATTAAAGATTTTATTCTTTCATATGTTCCAAACAGAGCACTTCACTCTCAGACTGCAGGTCTGCTTGGAGTTCCTAGAGTTTCTAAAAGTAAAATGAGAGGAAGAGCTTTTAGTTATCAGGCTCCTCTCCTGTGGAACCAGCTTTCACATTTTATCCTTGAGGCAGACACCTTGGATAGCTTTAAGAATAGACTTACAAATGTTCCTTTTAGAAAAATCCTATAGTCAGGGTTAGCTTGGGTTCTCCTGAGCTTTCCTTTAGACTGCTGGAGGACATACTGACCACATTTCTTAACTCTTTACTCTCTTTACTCTCCATGTTTATATTTATTATTATTGCTGCTATTAACTTTATCTCTGTTTATCTTTCTGTCTCTTTCCTGTCAGCTCAGACCCAAGTCACTTGAGGCAGAAGGCAGCTAATGCTGGTTTTGGTTCTGCTAAAAGTTTCTTCCTGTTAAAAGAGAGTTGATCCTTACCACGTCACCAATCGATACTGCCCAGGATGATATTTCTGTAAAGTTCCTTGAAATAACTTTGTTGTATAAACTGGTGCTCTATTAACAAAAGAATAAAAATGAATTGAATTTGTCTTTCACATAAAGCAGAAAAAGAAGTCCAGTTGGCTTTAAAAAAAAACTTTTGTACTGAGAATCTACATAAACATATTCTAAAGTGACTTTCGATGAGCTCTGATCTAAAACCTTTTGATTATTAGTAGAAGGAGCTGAAACACAGTCTGGAGAAGCACCCTTCAAACACAAGACATGTTGCATTGGCATCAAACTAGATGCTACTTGAACTTTTTTAAGAAAGGTACTCAGGTGCAGGTACTTAGCATGCTAATGATGAAGATAGAGACAAAATATAAATGTCTGCTACTTACTTATTTAGCTTCTGGTACTCCAAATGGTTCTTCTTTTATTTAGAAAAGTTCTGTCAACTATTGTCAATTTTCCTGGAAGTATGATTCACCACTGCAGTAATACGTGTTGGGCATGAAAGAAAGCCATTGCCTTTCAGTCCCATTTGCTGTGGGCTCTGAGATTTATCCTGAAACATTTCCTTCTCACTTTGTGGCTAGCAGCTACAACAGGCTAAATTGCAGTCATTTGTCATCATGCAAGTCAGTTTGCTCAGACTAGGATCACATGCCACACCACCACAAGGTCTGTAGTCACTTTGGGTTGCTAATGGAGGAGTGGGTCAGTTTGCTTAGTTAAATGACATTGCATCAATTTATATTCTTTTATGCTGTTTTTCATACAGCTTTTTACTTAAAAAACGGATATTATACTAACAATAGGGAGGTAGCTCAAAGAGAAAGTGAAAGTGTGTGCTGTCATGTCAATTTCAACTGAGAAAACCTGCAGATTGTTGTCACTTTTTAATATCCACATTCTGCAATTTTGCATCAAATCAATACATGGAAGTGACGGATGATTTGAGACTTGATTATGTGTAAAAGACAATCAACCATCATTCTGTAGTTAGGAAAAGGTGCTTCACACTGTTTTTAGAGGTGTCACTAATTTTATCACCTAACTTTCCTTTTGTCACCTGCCCATCAGCAATATGTATTTTATATCTTGAGCCCTTTGGCTGTCCGTTACATTTTCTCTGGGGAAGGTGTAATCCCTGCCGCTTCTAATCCTGTACTGCTGAGGCCAATTCAAATCCATGCGGGATTTAACACCCTGTAATGCCTTTACAAGTAGTTGTGTAAAGCTGACATACCATTCGTTCTGTGTGGGATTTCCAGCCAGGATTACAAGACAAATTTTAAAATAATTAATGTAAGTTGGCAAAAGAGGACGCCTGGGGCAATTTTTACCCTTTTTCAAAGAATTATCTGGTATTAATTTCACAATGAAACAATCTCTGATGCTTTGTTGCACACGTATGTCTTTCATTTTTAAAATGTCTTTGTTTTCATTTGACATCTTTGAAAAACTTCATTTAAAAAAGTTAAGCAAAAAAAATCTATATTGCATTTTGATAGCTGAACTTATTTTATTGTCTTTTTTCAGAAAAGGGCAAGAGCCATTTCTGAGATTAAGTAGCAGCAGTCTTTATTTGTGGGTTTATGATTAATTCTGATATCAATCTGTACATCACTACATCTGAACTTGAAAATAAGTGAGGGCTTACCATGAAAAGAAATTACACTTTTTGAACTTTTTGCAGAATATTAGTCCATCCCTGATGGTTTTTGGAGAGAAGTGGCTCTTTTGCTGCCCTTCTTGTGACCAGACCATCTTCCATAAGTCTTTGCCTTACTGTGCGCCTTACTGCCTGCTGCTGTTCCTGAGCAGCTCCACAGCAGTGGCGTTCTGATCTCACAGCTGAATCATCTTCAGGAGATGGTCCCGGCAGGTGCTGGGCTTTCTTGGGCACCCTGAAGATTCTTCAGATCAGTTGAACTTCTTTCTTTGAAGTTCTTGATGATAAAGGGTTGATTTAGGTGCATCTTAGTGGGAACACCATCCGGCCTGTGAAGCTCTTTTTATGCAACACAATAATGCTGCACATGTCTCCTTGCAGGTAACCAGGTTTAAAGGAAGAGCACATATTTCACGCATCAGCCTCCTTTTAACACATCCACTCTGCTATTCTAACTCAAACAAATTGATATGATGATCTCCAGCCTCATGGTCATCAAAATTCTTACCTGTGTTAGTGAGAAGATTATTCAAATGGTCTCAGTAGGGTCTTATATGGCAGCAATGACATGCAGTGGAAATTGAGTTTTGTGGGATTAAATTAATTGTTATGACAAAGAAGGACATTCCAATTCATCTGATCTTCATAACATTCTGGAGAAAAGCAAATTGCTATCATAAAAACTGAAGCAGCAAACTTTGTGGAAACCAATATTTGTGTCATTCTCAAAACCTTTTGCCATGACTGTAACCTACTGTTGGATGATTTTCAAACCTTTGGGCACCACTGACACATTGTACTTCAGAAAACTGAAGTTTGGTCTTGTTTACTTCTGCCAGCTGTTTGCTGTTGTATATGCTTAGTGTTAGCATTCTCTGAGATGTTGTTGGGGTCACTATCAGAGTGATCTGAGTGAGCTGGTTGTGTTGTATAAATGTAGAGGTGATAGATCATTGAATTATTACTTGATACCACTGGTAATATAAGGTCAACTCATTCAGTCATGACTTTGAACTCATTAGGCTCTGATTTTGACACATTTTTGACAATTTTACTGTTTGTATAATGTTAAAGATAAAAACATCACTATGAAAATGAAATTAATGGAGGTGAGGGCAAGCTCTATTGAGTTGCAACATTCGTGCTTTTGTTATTTTTATGTCTTTCATTTCATGATGAACATTTGTAAAATGCAAATTGTCTAACTTTAAAGTATAAATTCAAAGACTCGTCACCTGAGGGGGAGCGAGAGACAAGAGGTTGGACCAAATAGATGAAATCAATGTGACAAAAGTGGGCCTGTCTTACCCCTCTTAACCCTAATTTCCTTTTCAAGATAAATGACTTCACAAGACATATAACATGGCAACCAACTAACCCAGTGTTTCCAAAAAAAAAAGCTTACTACATAGGAAAAATGTACAACAAACTTTAACCTGGTCCTCAGGCCCCACCAAGAGCCCAAATGCTGCAACACAATCAGGCCATCAGCAGAAGAGAAGACTAAAGGATTTTATTATATAGAAGACTCCAAAAACTGGGATTTGGCTGTTTGAAATCATCATGAACCAGTTAAGGTTAAAGCACACAGTTTGCTATTATCCAGTGATCATTACCTGAAGAAAACATAAGGAGAATAGTCAAATGAACACAATCTGCATTTGAGAACATTAAAGGGTTTTAATGGTAAATCAGACAAATCTGATAGTGTCTTTCTCTGAAACATACTTGTACCTGCAACTTGATGCAAGAATTTTTCAGTTGAGACATTGACAGCCTCCTGTTGTGCGACTTCATTCCACTGGATTGCACACCAATCAGAGATCGGCAACAAGTGTGAGGTTAATGTTTCCCATCGCCCCTTGCCCCAGGTGTCTTTATCCACACTTAATTTGCTTCCAAAAAGTGCAGGTTTAAGTAGTTTTCAATTATGCATATGAGTTTGTGTAGATTCTCTGTCATCCAGGGAATGTTAATCCAAAAAGTTTTTCCAAAAAGGCAATGGGACACCCTTGTCTGAGGGGATGATAAAATATCCAAGTGCACCCAGAAACATGGCTATGTTATGACATTTACACATATCAAAATTAAATTAACCTGTTAAGTTTGGGCACATAGGAGTTGGTTAGAACCTCTTGAAATCTTTACCTGCCTTGCAATCATTTGCATATGCAGATGTTAATTACCACTGGTGCTTATATGAGCCAATCAGCAGGGTAGCTAGAACAGCTTGCGCATCCCCAAACACACACACTCACAAAAACACACACAAACAGAACACAAACAGGTTGCTGTTTCCACGGTTACTCCCTCAGCTGATAATAAAGATAATCACCTCTGATTTCCTTCATGGCTCATTTTCTCCTACTCGTTTCTGAAAGGCCAAGGTGCTGCTGTCTGATTTTCCACACTGAGCTCTTATCAGCTCACCAAGGCCAGGGACTGGGGCAGGGGTCCAAGTCAATGAACTACCTGCCACACGCTCACCAGAGGGGATGGATTTGTTCAGTCTGGGACAGAGATACGGTGGGGTAATGAGTGCAAGATCATCCATCCGGTATGCTGTAATTGTGGCTGCAATATAAGACTGGGTGTGAGCAGGGTCAGATCAGATCAGATCTGCTGTTATCACGCACACTGACAAGCCTGAACCTGCATGAAACGGAATTTTCCAAAAGCCTAGAAATAAAGTCGTACCTCTCAACCCTAACCCAAATCAATAGATTAAATCAATTAGAAATTTTAGATTGGTTTATTTACTTTTTTCCTCATTGTTGGTAATCTGTGATTAGTCAGCTTTTCTGAATTTGTAATTGTAAATTATATTTAGTACAATGGGCTGTTCCCTTGCATCCAGTCTACTATTATTAATTAAACAAACCTCCAGTTATAAACACATAATTGATCTAAAACTAACTGTTTCTCCTCTTTTTGCTAGCTTTCCCACAGCCCCCCCACCTTCTTTCTCTTAAGAATCCATTGTCCAGATAGAAACGTGCCCTGGATAGCAAGGCCTTGCTTTTGGAATACTTCTTTGAGAATTATTTAAGGCGTAGGAGTGTCTATGGAATAAATATTTGATGTGGAGGACCTGAGCATCTCCCGACGAGCCCAGAGCAACACTTCAGAAAACGACTAGGGTGAGGTGTGTGGAGCTCCCTGCTTCAAAAACCCACATGAATGTAAGACACCATGCATACACACACACTTCCTCCACCCTTAAAGACATCGCCTGTTTTCGTGGTGCAATACTGAATAAAAAGATTTACTTTATAACATCTGGAGGCCATTCAGTCTGATCTGAGAACCCAATGTCTGAGAGTTTAGCTTATTTGCTTTTGCTCCTTCTTTAGCTTAGATCAGTTTTCTACAAAGTCCCTCATGGTGCAATGGGCAATCTTTTAAAGCTCTTATATAATTCTCAAGTCTTTTGTTTAACATAATTTATAATCTTCTGCTGTATTGAAAGAGTAAACCCAGTGTGTTTTGTTTGTTTTTAAGGCAAGTGAGAAAATGTGATGACGTTTTTTTTCTGCCACGAGAGGGCAGAGTTGAGTCATTTATAAATGCAATGACTTCCCTTTTGTGGCAGGTTTAAAACATCTGATCTTTTAGCGCCACCAAATGGTTTATAGTGTAAAATGGTTCAAATGACTTTTTTAAGGAGGTAAACCATGAACAGTGATTACAGAAATAAAAGTAATACAGTGAATCATTGCTTGAGCAATACAAAAAATTAGAGTGTATTTTAAATCAAGAAATGTTTTATTCTCTAAAGATGGGTTTATGACTTTCAGGTGAATTTCAGTTTATCAGTATATGAAATTATTTTTAAAAAATCTGACATTTGTTTAAAATTTAAGAAGGTTTTATGGTGCTACAAAACACGGAAAATGATATAGCTGACAAGAATTACGTTTTGTACTGAAAAAAACATCCATCGTTTGATCAAATGGGTAATTAAAGCTATTTCAGCCGTTTAACCCAAATAATTAAGGCTCCTCACACCGTAGCAGACCATGTGCTTGCTTTAACTCATAACATCTTCTTTCAGGATTCAAAACATGACAACAATTTGATTAAATCAAGAGAAGAACTATAATGCACTGTACAAATTCTTATAATTATATATTATGAATTATTTCATTTTTATTTAATTTTGATATATAATTGGGGCTGCACGGCAGTGCAGTGGGTATGGCTGTTTCTTTGCAGCGAGAAGGTCCTGGCTCAAAACCAGGCTGGAGCCTTTCTGTATTGACTTCACATGTTCTCACTGTGCATGAGTGGGTTTTCTGTGGGGACTCCAACTTCTTCCCACAGACCTAAAATATGTTTGAGATTAAGTGGGAACTTAATTGTCCCTAGGTGTGAGTGGTTGTCTGTCTATATGTGGCCATGTGATGGACTGGTGGCCTGTCCAGGGTGTCCCCCGCCTCTCACCACTGGAGATAGGCACCAACTCCCCATGACCCTGAACAGAAATAAGCAGGTACAGATGATGGATGGATGGATGGATGGATGGATGGATGGATGGATGATAAATATGGTAATTGCTGCTTTGGCATAATAAATTCATAAGAGATTCATTACTTTTAGTAATAAAGATTGTTCAATAAAACTGCACAAACTGGGATAACAAAAACAAGTGAAAATGAAGTACAACCTGTGATGTATTTTGATTATGATTTGGTTTTCTTTCCTGCAAAAGATTTCTCCTCCATCAGTATGCATGTTGAATGAAAATGTGGATCTGGGATTTAAGCTACAGAGGTCATGATTTAAAAGCTCAGGGACCCAAGACACTGTGCTTTCACAACCCTCTTGTCCTTCAGCATAAATCACTTCAAGATGTTTCTCAATCAGTGCTCATTATCGCCAGTTACATGTCTGCAGAAAGAAAAAGGACTTGAAAAAGTCAAGGATGAAGAAAGTATTTATAATGTGTTTAAAGCAATAGTTCAGATCTTTTACAGTTTTTCTCGATTGTTTACACACATTTTCTGAAATCACGCCTCATATTCTCAGAACTCTACACACAAACCCAAAATAACACATGCAATGGGCAAAACCCCTCAATTATCCTGCAATAGGAAACTTCACATTCAAAACAATGTTATTTCCTCTCAAAATGAGATTTTGTTGTCAAATGACACGCACAAACAATCATATGAACAGATATTTATAAGAACCAACTGAACACTGACATGCTCAGTCTAAAACACTATGATAAATGGAAAACAAAAGACAAAAAAGGCTTAATGACTTAAGCATACTTTTGTTCAGTGTTACACTTACTACAAACAGTATATACATAAATATGTTGTAAAATATTAGAGAATATTGTTTTTACACTCAGAACACACAAATACACTGTAAACTTTTATTGGATTTTTCCCGACCCCCTCTTGTTGGTAATCTTTCAGTTCTGCAAAAACAATAGTAAAATAGTATGAATACAAAGTAGGTATACTTGAAACATACTTTACAGTATTTTTACTGTCCTACAGAACAGTCCAGATGCAATAATGTACTACGGTACTCCTTGAGTACTATATTGATATGCAGTACTGCAATTTTCTAGTGAGAGTAGATTTCTTACCTATTCTCATTTTATAAAGTCCGGATGATGGAGGCTACAGTGTACCTGTTCAAATTTGGCTTTACTCTTTGCCCAGCCTCCCTCATTGTTAGACCATGGTTGATGCAGGATCAACCAAGTGACTCGGATTTCATCCCAAATTACGGTCCTTGGCCCTCCTCGTCCTCCCCGTCCTCCTTGTCCTCCCCATCCTCCTTCTCTTTCTCTCACTCCTCTGGCTCTGCCTCTGTTTTCAATGTTGATATCCATTGCTCCAAAACAGAAGAGCTCACCTGTTGCCCTTTTATGCTAAAGCTCTGATTACAAATTGTAAAACTGTGTGACAGGTGTTTGACCTTGTGATGAGTCAGTATGTGTATTTGAATGGCAGTGTGTTCCTTGTGAAAACAAGATATTTTCTGCATGAAAATTGTGCCAAAAGCAGAGAATTGTGTGTAGTGTTTTGAAAAAATTGTGTTTTAGAACTGCAATTTGAATATAAAGCAGGAATTTTGCTTGTAGTTTAGCAGAATTGGCTCAGCGGGTTGGTGAATGAGTTACATATTGTTGTCATTGTGTCTCAAGTACCAGAATTTGTATGTAAAAAATTGGGAGATGCTGTAAGAAGGATTCTGTGAGAAGGTTATAAACAATGCTTTAAAGGTACAGTATGTAAGAATTTTAAAGTAAAATAATCACACAACAGTCTAATGTCCCACGATGTTGAAAATAAAGTCATATTGTAACAGATCTTGATCTCAGCCGGCTGGGTGGTCGCTAGTGTTGGTCATTTTAAAAAAGCTTGCCTGGATCAGAATCATTATTTACATGTCCAGACTTACTGGTTCCATAACGAATCACATGTGAGTCTGCAAGGCTGCCAAGTCTGAAACACAAGCAGCTGTAATTCCAGCAGCGACCAGCACCAAAAAGTAAGAAACCACTGCATCCATCCAACTGAGCAGCCGAGCTGCACATTATGGGGCATTCAAATGCACATAGGAAAAATCAATACTAAACAAATAGACCTTCAAACATTCCAAAAAATTGAACAAATACAATAGAAACTAAACGAGAATCAGCATCAGAACTGGCAACCCAACAGAAAAATCAGGGGGCGAGACCACTAGGGGCGCGTTATGGAGTAGACGTGCGGACCACGAGGTCCCAACATTTTCGTACAAATATACTTAATAATTTGCACAACGTGAGAAAAGCAACCCGTATTTGTCGACTACAGAGTAAGAAATGCCACCTTTGGTCAAAATGCCTCCAAAAGCAGCAAAAACAGTGCAACCTACTATTCCGGAGTTGGAGGCTAACAGAGCTACAACTGCTAGCAAGGTTGCTATTGATACTAGTATGCTAAAGGCTTACCGTGACGTTGTGAAAGAAGTAATCAAAGAAGAAGCTGACAGTTTGCGGGAAGAAATCAAGCGATCTGTTGACCCAGCAACGCTCGGTGAAGGCCAGGAGAGGAAACGTGAAGGAGAGGATGACGGTGAACTGAGTAGTCAAGATGCCCGATTGGCGACAATGGAGGCTCGCTACACAGAGCTGAGCAACAAGTGTGACAAGCTACGCTCAAAGTGGATGATTTGGAGAATAGGGGGAGACAGTGTAACCTCATTCTGGGGATACCTGAGAGAATGGAGCAGGGGAATCCGGCCAGATTCATTACCAGGTTATTGCATGTTCTTGGTGGTCCCAATGGCCTGGAGAAAGCGCCGGTCCTGGATAGAGCTAATCGGGTGGCGGCGGCTCCGAGATCCGCGGACGGGGGAAGACCACGGCTGTTTATCGTATGCGCCCACAATTACCATGAGAAGGAGCTGATCCTGCGCCTCGCCAGAGAGAAGGGGCGACTGGAGTTTCAAGGAAAGCAGATCTTCATCTTCCCGGACTATAGTGCAGATTTGAATCGACGCCGCGCTGCCTTCAATGAGGTGAAGGGGGTATTCCAGGAGAAAGGCATCCGCTACAGACTCCTTTACCCAGCCCGGCTTCAAGTCACCGTCAATGGAGAAACACAGGTATTTGACTCTCCAAAAGCTGCAAAAGCTTTCAACGTCTTTAGCTTTGAGGGCAATGAATGACTATGCTAACGCCATTTATAACTCTGCCTGTTTGGATTAAGCCATATTAGGAGGACTAGTGACATACAATAGGCTCTTATTTACGGCTTTCTGTACTACAACATGTCATTGTTGAGCCTTGTATGTTCTTTTCTGCCCGTTGGCGTTATTTACAGCGTGTAAAAAGTGGTTGTTATACATGTGAATTTCATAAGAGTTTTTTGTTGTGCAAGTTATTGCTACAGTACTTAAATTATTATGGGACCTCTATAGGGTGTATGGATCTCCCAGAGGAAGTAGAGAAGCTTCAGGGATTTTGTGCTTGTCGTTTGGGGACAGCACAAGGGGTGGAGGTGGGAATATATGTGTTTATTTATTGTTGTTGTTTTGTTTTTGCTATATTTTCATTTGCACAACTTTTGATAACATTTAGGCAGCTTTTGATTTTTAAAACTATTGTGGCCTGGTATATTTGCTTCATTAGTTACTTCAATTGTGATTCCTACTCTCAATAACACTTCAGTAAACAATGGCTGTCAACTTAATTTTATTAGCTGGAATGTAAGGGGGATAAACCATCCAATTAAATGTAATAAGGTATTTTCTCACCTTCTTCATCTTAGAGGAAATATTATGTTTTTCAAAGAAACTAATTTAAAGAATTCAGATCAAAAAACGCTAAAGAGAAGTTGGGTCGGGCACATATTTCATTCCAAATTTAATGCAAAAGCAAGAGGCACAGCAGTTCTTATAGATAAGAATACTCCGTTTCTAGTTTCGGATACAATAGCTGATTCTAATGGTCAAACATAATAGTGACTGGCTCTTTATTCAACACATCTTCTATTTTGGCAAATGTATACGCCCCTAACTGGGATGACTATACATTCTTTATTAATCTGCTCAATCACTGCCCCAGGTTGACAGCCACCACTTGATACTTGGGGTGATATGAATAAGTTTTACAATCGTATTTACAGTCATATGGAGCTGTCGATGCTTTTCGATTCCTTAATCCTACGACTAAACAATATTAATTTTTTTCAACTGTACATCAAACATATTCATGCATCGATGACCTCTTTGTGGATAAAAAAAATCCTTCATAGGGTTAAGACATGTAATTATGGCAGTATAGTTATATCCGATCATTGTCCACTTACTTTAGAGCTTCAGTTTCCAGAGGAACCTCGTGTGTATGCTTGGAGGCTTAACACTCTCCTATTATCTGACAATGCATTTATAGAATATATCTCCAAACAAATAGACTTTTTTTTAAAAATAAATATCACCCCTGGTGTGACATGTAGTACAATCTGGGAGAGTTTGAAAGCTTTCCTACGAGGTCATAATATATCCTAGTGCTCTCATGAGAAGAGGTAGAGACAAAAATGTATAATTGAATTGACAGACCTAATGGCTCAGTTGGACATTCAGCATTCAAGAAAACCTTCTCGAGATCTATAAAAACAAAGAATGGTGTTTCAAACTGAATTTAATCTGATTTCGTCTCAACAGGCTGAGCGTTTGATCCTTAATTCCAGAAGATTATGGTATGAGCATGGAGAAAAGGCATCTAAAATCTTGGCTCACCAGTTACGAAAATCAGAAGCCACACAGTTCATATCTGAAACCAAAACACAGGACGGTTACATCACGACTAATCCTCAAAAAATAACTGAGACTTTTCAGTCTTTTTATAGGGAGCTATACCAGTCGGAATCGTTGCACTCACCTGATTGTTTGATAATTGTTTCGATTGATTGTCTGTTACTTCTTTAAATTTAGAATCCAAAGACCAATTAGACAGACACATTTCTACTGAAGAAATTAAATCTGCAATTAGCTTAATGCAGGGAGGGAAGTCACCGGGGCCGGATGGCTTCCCAGGGGAATTTTTTTTATTTTTAAGGATAAACTTGCTCCTTTATTGCGGGACGTGTTCACAGAATCCCTTAATGCCAAATGCCTTCCACCCACATTACGACAGGCAACTGTGTCACTATTACTAAAACCGGAGAAAAACCCATTAGTCTGTTCCTCATGTCGCCCCATATCGTTGTTGAATGTAGATTTTAAAATACTGTCAAAAATGCTTGCTATTCGATTTGATCAACATTTACCCTCCTTGATAGCCCCTGATCAGACTGGATTCATAAAGGGTAGACATGGCTTATTTAATTTGCGTCGATTTCTGAACATATTAAATACACAATCAACATCAACAGCAGAAATAGCCTTATCACTTGATGCCGAGAATGCATTTGACAGAGTGGAGTGCGATTACTTATTTTATATTCTTCATAAATTCGGTTTTGGACAAAAATTTATCTCCTGGGTCCGATTACTTTACTCGTCCCCACTAGCCCATGCCAGGACAAACACTCTTTATTCTCCTTACTTTCCACTCAATCACGGTACTCGACAGGGATGCCCCCTTTCTCCCCTTCTTTTTGTCTTATCAATCGAGCTCCTAGCTATTAAATTAAGAGCAGAAAAAAAATTTAAGGCATTTACAGAGCAGGTCAAAGCATAAACTCTCACTACATGCCGATGACCTCCTTCTGTATCTGTCAGATCCACTCAGCTCTCTTCCTCAAGCTTTAACAATCTTTGACAGTTTTGGTATTATATCTGGTTATAAGCAGGGGTGCACATAATATTTTTGGCCTGGTTCTCAGAAGAGAACCTAGGGTAGTTGCTTGGTCCTCACATTTTTAAATGTGTCTCGCTGTGTCTCTTCCGAGCTCCTCTGCTTTATTTTTGGTTTCATCAAGCTTCAAATTCAGTCTGTTTACCTTACCTGGCTCTATATTTGTTTCAATAAAAATCCTTTAATTGTTGAAAAAAATCAAGAGAAACCAGTAAAATATACAAATACTGGTAAAAAAAAACCTTCAGAGTTCAGGTTGGATTGTTTACAGGTTTGATTGTTCACTTTAATCTACATTTAACAGTTTGGTGTTGAAATTTATTAGTCAGCTGTTGGGGCTTCTGTCATTTACTGTAACTGTTTTTTGTTTTGAAATGATGAGGAAGTTTGTAATGTGATGCAGTCAGATAAAAAGATACAGTGGACAGTTATGGGGTATTGACTGCATATCCCATAGTGCTTTGCGCGCATTCAAAATGGCGCGGATCACAGACAAATACGCTGATACTGTTGATTAAAACAGGTGGTTTTCTGTATTTTATAGCACAAAAAGGTAGTTATACACGTCTGTGCCACGATGATCTATTTGTCTTATTCAGTGAATTTTTTCAGTTTTGACGCGATGCAGAATCCTGCAGTCAGCTGCACTGATCTGACTGACTGAAAATCCCTCACACTGGCAAACTGATACACAGAGACAGAGAGAGACGCAGCATCAGCTGATCAGCTGGAACTTCGGCGCTCTGGCTGAGAAACATATCAGTCAAACAAAAGAAGTCAACGGGATTCTTCATTTATTTGACAATGAACCCCGCCTCTGATTAACCTAAAATTCACGCAGCTCAGCCAAACCAATGTTAAGTACGCAAACGCGTGTTGCAACTTTTCATCTGGTGCGCATTTTATATTTTGACAGTGTGTGCGGACCTGCGGACCACTTATGTGCATCCCTGGTTATAAGTTAAATATACACAAAAGTGAACTGCTTAGAATTAACCCCAAAGCAAAGAACATTCCCTTAACTAATTTTCATTTTAAAGTTAAAACTGATCAAAGTAACCCACTCTTATAAATCCCTTTACGAAAAAAACTTTGCTCTACTACTTGAAAAAACAAAGATGGATCTGGAGAGCAGTGGCGCCTCCAGAAATTTTTCATAGGGGTGGCCAGATGAGACCAATTAAAATCTTGGGGTGGCAAACCAAAACTATAAACCATAATTTCAGAATTTTATCCTACTGTTGTAGTAAACTACCCAGAAGAAGACAGAAAACCCCTGCTGATATACTTTGGTTTATTGTGTTATGTTACGAATTATATAATGTGCATAGACTAATAAGAGTACAGTTAACATTTTCAGTTGCACAACAATTCTTTATTATTTTGCAATAATATTTACATAAGGTGTGCATTTATTGCAAACAAAACCGTTACTGAGGAAAGGCAAATTGGGCCTAATGAACTTCACCTGTTGGTCCATTAGCAGGCCGAACACCTGCTTCTGTGAGCAATGGTGGTGCTGACTCTCCTGGTCTTCTGCTGTCTGTTCTGTCACTATTGCTGACTGTGTATCCTTCTGATGCTGCTCTGTCTCTTCCTGTCCCCCATCCTCCTCCTCCTTCTCCTCTTCCTCCTCAATAAGTCTCCGTCCCTCTCCTGCCATCTCTTTCACTCCTCCTTTACTTTTCTTCTTAAAATAAGAAGCAATGTCTCTGGACTTTCTTTTCAATGTCTGAAAATCGACATAACATATATATTCACGAGCTAACGGTTAGCTAGGTAACTTGTCAAAACGTGAAGAACAAGAAGAGGTGTTTCTGTAATAATCTGGCACTCAAAAGGCTTGTCACAACCGTCACGAAACATAATTCCCCATCCTCTTATACAAAAAAGTATTTTTGACTTACTTACCAGTAGTCTCCCTTGTATTCCTACACTCAGAAATAGAAATAGAAAGAAATAGTTGACCGATGGGCACGCGCTGATCTGTTGCTGTCTGAGCGCGCAACAGCGGCAGGGTGGAGGGACGGGGAAGAGAGATGGACAGAGCAGGAGGAGGTGGGAGGGAGAGGAGGGGGGAGGGCTGCGTGCAATT
Organism: Pachypanchax playfairii; assembly: GCA_006937955.1. NCBI lineage: Eukaryota > Metazoa > Chordata > Actinopteri > Cyprinodontiformes > Aplocheilidae > Pachypanchax > Pachypanchax playfairii. The sequence goes on along the minus strand of SSNP01000032.1, from coordinate 1,611,818 downwards.
GAAGGCCTAGAACGGCTTGCCTGCCTGGCTGTGTATTAGGGATGGAAGGATGAAATGGGGTGGCCAGCGGGGTGGCCGAGAGTCAGACAGCCTTGGTGGCGCCATTGCTGGAGAGATGGAACAATTTGCCACTGTCGCTAGTTGGTCGTGTCAATTCTGTAAAAATTAACATCCTGCCAAAGTACTTATATTTATACCAATGCATTCCACTCTATCTTCCTAAAAAATTTTTTGCTGTTCTTGATAAACTTATTTCAACATTTATCTGGAATGGTAAATCTACACGTATACATAAAGATTTTATGCAAAGGCTTAGACCATTAGGTGGACTAGTCCTGCCATGCTTTCAACTTTACTACTGGGCAGCGAACATACGCAACATGCTCTACTGGGTTGGTGACCCCACTTTGGACGCTCCCTCTTGGGTTCATATGGAGGCCTCTAATTGTGGGAAATCGTCTTTATCTGCATTGTGCATATGCTGTGCACTTCCACTAGACTTGCGTACCTATAAATGCAACCCTCTGCTTTATGACTCTCTCAGAATTTGGGTCCAGTGTGGGAAGAAATTTGGTTTACATACAATATCAAGGAATGCACTATTGTGCTCAAACCATGTTTCCACCCTCCATGGATGATATGGCTTTTAAGACTTGGAGTAACAATGGATTGCTAACTATGAAGGACCTCTTTATTAATGGAATATTTGCCTCATTCTTGCAGCTGAATGAGCAGTTTAATATACCTCGTTTCCGCTACTTGCAGATACGTCATTTTGCAATTGATAGATTCAGTACATTTCCTAATCTGCTCGAGGTAACAACACTGGACAATATTTTGGATATTGAGGCTCACAAAAAAGGAGTGATCAAAGAAATTGACAGCTTATTATTAGATTTGCAATCTCCTTCTCTTTCGATAATAAAGACACACTGGGAAAAAGATTTGACAATGAATATAACAGATGACTACTGGGACTCTATTCTACACAGAGTACATTCATCTTCTCTCTGTGCTAGACATGGACTCCTCCAATTCAAGGTCCTTCATCATTTGCATATTTCTAAGGAAAAATTAGCCAAGTTTTATCCAGACAATGATCCATTGTGCAACCGTTGCAAAACAGACGTCGGCTCACTTTTACACACCTTTTGGACATGCCCAATTCTGAACAACTATTGGACATCTATATTCAACACTCTCTCTGAGATATATAAAATTAAACTTGTGCCCTCTGCTTTAACTGCATTCTTTGGTGTGATACCACCCGACATTCCAATAATTAAAAGTCATTCGAATGCGGTTGTCTTTGCCTCTTTACTTGCGCGACTTTTAATACTATTGAAGTGGAAAAGAGATACTCCCTCTACACACGACCAGTGGATTGCTGACCTTATGAGGTTTTTACACATGGAGAGGATAAGATGTACACTAACTGGCTCACTGACTAAATTTAACAAGTCTTGGCAGCCATTCCTAAAACATATGGAAACTTTTAAAAATGTACACCATGCCTTAGCATGGTAAACTAGCCACATTTCAAGCATAATTCAGCTTCTAAAAGAATTGTGCCATATGCTATATATCAGATTTATTTTTGTTTTTGTTTCTCTTATTTTTACTTTTACTTTATTTATTGTTTTTTTGTACATGTGTGTTGTCCTGTGTCTTGGGGTTTTGTTATTGTGTATACTTGAAAAAAAAAAAACTGTTGTATTGTACTTGCTTATTTCATATGCTTTCATAAGATCATAAATAAAATTGAAAAAAAAAAAGAAAAATCAGGGAGTTGGGTTCCAGAGCCCAAGCTGTGAGTAGAGGTGAACCCAACTATTTCTAGTAGGCACCGCTCTGGCTCCTTCCCTAACTGTGAGGTGAAGCTCCACATTCCAAGAACTGGTTTATGTTGTTGGAGATCTTCACATCTATGCACCCGCCTATGCTTTCTGCACCTGACTTTGATTTTCCTCCTAGAAGCCACATGGAAGGGGCTTCCTGTAAACTTTTCTGGCTGAGCTTGGCCCAGCCTGAGGAGCCAAGACTCGAGAGGGGTGCCCAAGTCTCCCTATTCCAGGTAAGGTTTTCTGCCTGTTATGATCTGTTATTATCATGGTACTTGAACTGCTCTTATTCTGACCCCTCACCATATCTATGCTTTGCAAATTACAACCCTAATTCAAAAAGAGTTGAAATCCTGTGTAAAATACAAAAAAAAGCAAAACTCAATAATTTGCAAATCTCATAAATCAATATTTATTTTTTCCAATTAAACTCAAACAACATATCAAATGTTGAAACTGAGATATTTAATCATTTCAAAGTAAATATTAGCTAATTCTGAATTTGATGGCAGCAACACATCTCAAAAAAGTTTGACAAATAGTAGTTATAAATAAAATATGTAAAGCCAGGACCTTCTCACTGCAAGGCAACAGTGCTATCAACTGGGCCACTGTAACCCACAGTGAACCTCAATTGTAAGAAAAAAAAACTGTGGGCACATGATGTTGGCCCCTCATGCCACCCCTCATGCAGTGTGTTTGTAATGTTTTGGTCTGGGACATTAAAACAGGCATGCTGGTTGTCACTTTTTAGGGCTCTGGCAGTACTCATCCTATCCCCCGGAGAAGACACTGACAGGGACACTGGCCCTAGTCAGATGCAAAACTACAAAAAAATCAGTCAAAAAAAGATGCAGATGGAAATAAATGTCTGTGGCCTCCACCAGCAAAACCATTCCCATTTTTTGAGGTTGTCCTTTTATTGCCCCTTTAGTGCACCTGTTGTTAAGTTCATTAATACCAAACAACTGACTCTAAATAACAACCCCCTATGATACTTAACTGACCAGATTATTATCCCAGAAGTTTAACTGACTTGATGCTCTACTCAGATTAAAAATGATTCCTTTATTTTTTCAGCAGTCTGTTATTATGAATATAATAATGCCCACACAAAGACAAAAAAATGGGAAGAGTGTTTATTTCTGTTTTTGTAATTTAGCATTTAAATAAACAGATGTGAGGATTGTATCACTTCTGCACCCAGTTCCAAGTGGCCATTTAAGGAGCTGCAGCTTTTGGCACTTCTGCATTGGCCACACAGACTGGTGTCTGGCTGTGAATGATCTGAAATTTGGATTTTCTCCACATGTAACATGGTTTACAAACCTACACCCGCATAGTACACCATATGAAGAAAATAGCTCAATTTTGTTTCTCTAAAAAGTTTTGTTTTTTCCAGTTAATTTTCATGTCTCAGCAGTTGCTGAGAATGTGGGAAGTGTTAATCAGCTCTCCAGAGATTTTTTAGAGACCTTGCTGTTCTATTTAACTATGTTGCTGTCTGTTTTATGTCTTTCTGTGTTGCTCTCTTTGCAAAATTCTTTTGGCGCTGCATGGCCATTATAATGCAGAAACACACTGGCTGTTCAGTCCTGTTTCAAAGGCTCTTGTGGAACACACATAGGGCCTGATTAATCAGGTTTGCGGTTGTTAAAACAGGTGCAAAAGGCTCAGCGGCCATAAAAACAAGCAGCAGGTGATTTACTAATGACGCACAGGCAAAACTGCGCCAGTAAACCCTGCAACAAGATGCAAAAAGTCATTTTAGCGCTTCCCCCCCTTGATGAATATGCAATGTGGGCATTTCTGTCAGAAGGGGGGAAATATTGTGTGATTTATCAAACCTGAAACTGTTTGCAGCTTCTAATTCGTGCTGTAAATATCATTCTACATATTTATGAATTTAACAGTAGCTCATGAGCTATTCCTAAGGTGATGGCACAGATCCCCTTTACCCCTTGCACTCAACCTGACTGCTGGGGAATAACATCAATATTATCTTGTCCACATGCACACAAGAAACATTTTGGAGCGCACTGCAACCTGAAAAGCAGGTGTCGGTATTTGGACCACACTGGAGGGGAACTTTACGCACCAGGTCGCTCTGATCGTTGTTGTTTGCTGTGTGTTGGACAACATCTAACAATATCACAGAGTGGAGCCTCTTTGCTGCCGTTCAACAATATTCATATTTATATAACATTCATATTTGAAGCTCCAATGGCTCGAATTTCATTTTCTGTTTGCGCCTTTCTTGCACCCGTAAGAGAATAGTGCTGTCAAACTCCACATTTGAATATTGCTTTTTGCGCTGGTTAACAATTGCACAATCAGTCTTAGTAGAACACACGCAAATTAGGAACATGTCCTTGGCGCAAAACTTTTGCGGCGCACACAATTTTGCCCTCTTTACTTGGAATTTTGTTAAGTCAGGCCCATAGAGAGCTGGGGTCTCATTTATAAAGCTTGCTTACGCACAAAACGGGGTTGGAAAATTGCGTAAGCAACTTTCCACGCAAACTTTGTGATGTATGAAGAAAAACGTAGCGGAAAAATGTGCGCAACTTTAAGTTGAGTAAGGACCTGGCTTACGCACATTACTGCTGCTGAGAAGGATAAAATTATTTATTCCAGCAGCAATATCGATTGTAACGCTTTGTGCGCACACAGAACAACCCTGCCCACACACACACAGCCCCCGCCCCGACATGCGGAATATCAGCTGGGGGCCAGATTGAGACAAAATGTCATGCGTCGTTTATAGGACCAATACAGAAGGTATGATTTTTTATTTTTCTACAATTTTTAATTCTTTAAGTGTGCCTGAAATTTCAGACAGGACGTCACATATTTTGTGTAGTTTTTCTTGCACTTAGTTCACTGCACTAATCATGTCCCTCTGTGCAGCCACTCGGTCGCCGCCCGGGACGACTCATTGGACGTGTCGTCCAGAATCACTGGGGGGGGGGGGGGGGGGGGGGGGGG
>SSNP01000032.1:1445326-1606979 GCA_006937955.1 Pachypanchax playfairii | reverse complement strand
GGGGGGGGGGGGGGGATGGGGGCGTGGACAACGAGATTTGGTTTTGTTTTATATTTTAATGACAGACACATTTGATCTGTATTTTTTTTTTTTTGCCTCCACCTTCAGATCGGACCTTTTTTATATCCGCCACTGCCACAGATCTCTCTGAACTCACAGCATTGACAGCTTCAGCAACGCTGTGCCACACCGTGAATTTTCTCTTATTTGTTATGCCACTGTGTGACCTCCAAAAAGCACTTGCTTTTGTTTTTCCACCTCACCCACAAGTACCTCAATTTTTGCTTCGGGGAAGTTGCGCTTCCTTGATCTGCGGTAGTCTTCCTAATTGGTGGAGAAGTCGGCTTATTTATATGCATGAGATCCACAAGGCACTTTGCATTGACCATTTATGGCAGAAAGTGGACGTGTTGAGGGCGGGATTTGATCCAGAAACACCTGAGCACATTTCTAGGTAAAGTGTGATTTATAAAGCGGAGATTGCGTGCAGCTGTGTGTAAGCCAGGTTTTATAGATCCAAAAATTACTTGGCGTAAGTAGATTTTTTTTGCTGAGCTTAAGTACGATTTTAGTAAGGATTCTACGCAAAGTTTTATAAATGAGACCCCAGGTTTTAACACAACATGTCCTTGACTGTCTCTCAGAGTTCTGAGGTCATTACTGGGTTAGTTTGTCCATTTTAGCACCTGATTTTTAGAACACGTCACACAAAAAGGAAAACAGGCAACAGAGAGGTTTAAATACATATATGGACTGAATTTTCCTCCATCTAAATTTGTTTCAGATTTCTGTTGCCAGAAAACCTCTCTAACCACCCATGATGGGTTTTATGAATTAAATCAAACAAATAAAGAGTTCCAACTTCTAGAAGTCTGTTAAAGAGGCCCTTTGATTAAAAATGGTTTTTCTGAGGTTTATGTTGAATATTTTAGCTCCACATGTGTTCTTACCTTCATAGTGGGTGTGAAAACAGGTTAACAACTTCTCTTTCAGTTTTAATCTCTCAAACTACACAGATGGTGATAACATCTGAGTTCTCCCGAATTTGAACGGCCGGTACTTGTTTCGTCACAACTCCTTTGTTCATTAGTATTCCTCAGCTCCCACAGTTGAAACCATGCCTAGCATGCTGCTCGCTAAAAGCTGTAGCATAAGACTAGCAAACAAGAAAAGAGAATGTCTGCTGTTGCCATGCGCAGCAGGGCAGCAAACAGTCTCATAGGCTAGTTTGTTAGCCAATCTGAGTCCAGCAAATTCGCACAATGAATATGAACGAGCTGCTGCCCGAAGCCTGGTGGATTGAGCCGGAACCATCCGAATTTTGATGCAGAAACATATAAAGGTCTGTTAATCAGTGTTTTCTAATGTTTTTTGGATATAAAATGTTTCATATTACAGGTTAATACTTACATGCTCGAAAGAGGAAGTTGACATCTACCTCCATGACACCTACAGTGACGCAGCCCGGGAGGAGGACCTAGGTGAATGCAGAGCCCTGATCAACCCACCTGCACCAACCACTGAATTAAACACCAAGGTTCCCAGTTGGAGAGAGGTCCAAACAGTGGTCAAGGCTGCTAAAAACAATTCGGCACCTGGACCCAATTGTGTACCATACCTGGTGTACAAATGTTGCCCCAAGCTCCTGCACCGCCTTTGTAAGATCCTAAGGGTGATGTGGAGGAGGGGGATAGTCACCCAACAATGGAGATCTGCAGAAGGGTTGTGGGTTCCAAAGGAAGAGAAGTCAACCACCATTGAGCTGTTTTTAGGACCATCTCTCTGCTTAATGTTGAGGGGAAGATATTTTTCAGTATTCTTTCCCACCAGCTGTCAGACTACCTCCTGAAGAACCAGTACATTGACCCCTCTGTGCAAAAGGGGGGTATCCCAGGGGTTCCAGGGTGCCTTTAACACAGTGGCGTGGTGACACAACTGATCAGAGAGGCTCGAGAGGGGAAAGGTGTCACGGGCTCAGTTAGTTTGGTGACCCACATTGCAGGAACTCAGACACAGACAGTACTCAGGTGCAAAAGTGAAAGGTTTATTTACAGTGCTGTACACAGTGAGAATGTGCTCGGTGGTCAGGTGCGTCAGGGGATGTCTTAGCACCGTAAAAGAAATGTTTGTTAGTTCCAAATCCAAACTAGAAGGTTCAGGTGATCTTGCTATGACTGGTGAGGTTAACTCACGGGATGATGCAGGTAGCTGAGCTTGAAGGGAGGGCAGGTCCAGTGCGGTGGTGAGTCCAAGGTCGGGAGGCTGGAGGGAGACAGACAGGTTCCAGGCGATCAGACACTGGACACGAAGAAATCCTCGGAGCACAAGGAGCAGGGTGAATAATCCTGGAGAGCACATGATTAGTCACACACAAGAAGATCCACGGTCTTTATAAACAGCACACAAATCTCAGAAACGTTTCTCGGAATCACTAGTAAATATCACAAAGAGTTGGCACACGGGAGCTACCATTCAGGTCAACAACCAGGCGATGAATGAAGGTCTGCCTCTGGCTTAGGTAGCACCCTGCTCCTTATCAGCGCTGATCGCCACCAGGTGTTGTTAATCTGCCTCGCTCTCCAGCGTAGATCCTCACTGCAGAGAGAGGACTCACCCGACACAGAACACACAGCCCACACAAACACTGAACCTGACAAAAGGAGACCTAGCTGTACTATGGCTGGACCTAGCCAACGGCTCCATTCCTCACAAGCTAGTGGAGGTGGCATTGGAGAGGTACCATGTCCCTGGCAACATCAAAGCTCTCATCATGGATTACTATGGCAGCTTCCACTTGAGGTTCACCTCCGGCACAGTTACATCTGAGCAGCAATGATTGGAGAAAGGGATCATCACCAGATGTACCATTTCAGTGATACTCTTTGCCCTGGCCATGAACATGCTGGTCAAGTCAGCCAAACCGGAGTGTAGAGGCCCCAAATCCAAGTCCGGAATCCGTCAGCCACCCATCAGAGCGTTTATGGATGACCTGACAGTAATAACCGTGTCAGTCCCAGGATGCAGATGGATCCTCCAGGGCTTGGAGGATCCACATTCCATCAGTCACAGAGAAACCCATGAAGAGCCTCGGAAAAACCTTCAACAGCTCTCTAAGGGATGCCGCTTCCATCAGGGCAACTAACAACCAGCTGGAGAGTTGGCTGACTTCAGTCGACAAGTCAGGTCTTCCGGGGAAATTCAAGGCGTGGATATACCAGTACGGCATCCTGCCCAGGATTCTGTGGCCATTGCTGGTGTATAAATTTCCCAATGTCCACGGTGGAAGGATTTGAGAAGAGTGTCAGCTGCCGCCTGCGATGTTGGCTGGGTCTGCCTTGAAGCCTAAGCAACATCGCCCTTCATGGCAACAAGAACTGGCTGACGCTCCCCATCAACAGCCTTACCGAGAACTTTATGGTTGCCAGAGCAAGAGAGGTTCTCCAGTACAGGGAATCAAAGGACCCAAAGGTTTCCCAAGCAGGCATTGAGGTGAGGACTGGCAGAAAGTGGAGGGCGAAGGAGGCTGTGGACCAGGCAGAGTCACGTCTGTACCACAAAGAACTTGTGGGAGCTGTGGCTACCGGCCATGCAGGACTGGGAACCATTCCAACAACCAAGTACAAGTAAGCTTAAGGGCAAGGAGAGGCGCGACCAGGTCCAGCTCGAGGTGAGGGCCGGAATTGAAGAGCAGTGTGCAAGCCAGTGGGTGGAATTGAGGCAACAGGGCGCGTGGACCAGAGTGGAGGAAGCCATGGACAGAAAGATCTCGTGGAATGAGCTGTGGAGGGCTGAACCCCTCCGCATAAAATTCCTCATCCAGTCAGTCTATGATGTCCTACCCCGCCTATTAAACCTCTTCTGTTGGGGCAAGGTTGAAACTCCAGCATGTCCCATGTGCCAAGGAAGAGGAACCCTGGAGCACATCCTTAGCAGCTGTCCTAAAGCACTAAGTGATGGCCGCTATCGTTGGCGCCATGACCATGTGCTGAAGGTGGTTGCTGAGTCTATCCACAGCGCCATCAACCAGAGCAAGCGCTTTCAATCAGCAAGGCATGAAATCTCCTTCGTCAGAGCCGGAGAACAACCACTTCTCTGACCTAAAGCCCAATCAGGCCTCCTAGGAACAGCAAAGGAATGGCAGCTAAGGGTGGACCTGGGAAAACAGCTAAAATTCCCTGAAAACATCGTGGAGACCAGATATCGTCTTAGTCTCTGAGGCATCCAAGCAGGTCACTATGTTGGAGCTAAAAGTGCCCTGGGAGGAGAGAATGGAGTAGGCAAGAGAGAGGAAAAGGGAGAAATACGCAGAGCTGGTGGAGGAGTGCCGCAATCGGGGGTGGCGGGCTTGATGCCTACCGATTGAAGTGGGGGTAAGAGGCTTTGCAGGCAAGTCACTCTGCAAGGCCTACAGTCTCCTGGGCAATCTTAGGGGCACGCAAGAGGAGAGCCATTGGTTCAGCATCTGAGGCTGCAGAGAGAGCCTCGCAATGGCTGTGGATCCAGAGGGATAAGCAGTGGTTGAGTGCTTCTTGGACACAGGCCAGGAACTGATCCCCCCGGTCGGGTCGCCTGGGTGAGGGGGTCTGAAGTTGAAAGACCCGGAAAACCCCGGTGAGCCCAGGTACTATCACTGGTGATGTGTCCAAGAAGGAGCATCACTAGATGTATGTTACAACCTTAAGAAATAACCACAAAGTCCTGAAATTTGTATGAAATGGCCTCTTAAAAACCTTGGTCACAATGGCCCATACTAACAAGCTAGAAATGATTTTTGGATCATTTCCAACATCATTTCTAATGCAGCCTTATAAGAATCCATAATTCATAGCCCGTTCAGAAATTTGTGGCCAGGTCAATGGTCTTGTCTAAAATTTTCCAAGAACAAGCCACAAAAACCCTCTGGGTAGGGCTGTCAGTTGAAAGTCTTACAACAAAGCAAATTAATCGTGGATTATTTATATAAACATTTATGTATAAAAGCTTATTCTCATGTTTCATGATATGTGGCTCAACATGATGCAAAACCTTGATAAAGGTGTTACTTTCCAGGATATAGGACAATGAAGTCAATCCTTGACATTGAGTGTAACCTATTGACATGAATCTGTGGGCGGTGTGGGGTGTGTGTGTGTGGTCTGAAACTCTTGCAACACTGTTAATCCTGCGGTGTGAACCAGACTTTAGATGCAGAAGATGGAAGACAGAACTCTGGGCCCAGCCACTCTGCAGAGTTACATCTATTTGAACTAAGGATGTGCATTCTTTGAAAGCATCTGTTTGGAAGACACTCTCTGATATTAGCTGAATTTGTCCTCATGTGGTTGTATTTTTTACAAGCAGTCTTGTGGGACTGTAGCACCCCTAGCTGTAACCTGGCAAGATCTCTGTCTGGAAGAACATATACTCGTGAACATATAGTACATGGTCAACGCCCTTCATCACACTCTCAGAACACATCACACAATCAGGGCTACTGACATGTGGGATTGCTCTGTGAGGTAAGTGCATCTGTGTTACAGAACATGTTAACTTGTGCAGCTTAGTAATGACTCACCATTGGCTGCTAGTCATTTGTCCAGGGACACACAAAAACTATGGCTAGCTTTTACTGACTCCCAGCTGCATCATGGCGAAGTGAGGAAGCGTCTCTCCTGTTTCCAGCTGTGTTTCTTTGAGCAACAGATTCACAAACTTGTGTGAATGATCTCACCAGGAAAATACATAATCCTTTGTGTATGTGTGTGTGTGTGTGTGGGTGGGTGTGGGTGTCTATGTGTGTGTGAGTGTGTTCCTGAATCTTGTAGGTTTACTAGTTTTATTGCCATTTGAAAGGTGCTGTGGGCATCACAGTGGCAGTTGGTTTGGATCATTGTCTTGTAGCTTGAAGGTCCTGGATTCTACTCCCAGCTTGGGACCTTTCTGCATGTACTTTGAACACTCTCACCATGCATGACAGGGTTTTTCTTTAGATTTCCAGTTTCCATGACAGACTTAAATTAAAATTGTGTTAGTATGCGAATGCTATGTGACTGGTAACTTCTTTGAGCTGTATCCTGCCTCTCGCCCAGTCATCACTGGTGATAGAAAACAGCACCCTACGACCCTGAACACAAAAAACACAGAAACAAGTGGTTAAACAACATGGATGGAAGGAAAAGTGCTGTGAAAATAAAGTTAAGCTGAACAAAACAGCAAAAAGCTAAACCAGCTTTTTTCCAGTTTATCCAGAAACATGTCAGTGTCACGTTTAGGTACTTGTTTTACGTGTTCACACGCACACAAAGACAAGGGAGGAAGCAGGGGCTGCTGCTTTGGGGAAATGGTTTAATGTGAGGCAGCTGGAAAGGGGGTGTGGACAGAGCCGAGTAGAGTGAGGCTGAAGGAGTGGGCCCATATAAAGAGAGATAGAACACAAGACAGGCTTTATCCTTCTTTTCTGTTTCGCTCACTCAGACCTCACAGGAAAATTTCCAACTCCCCCGACTCGCCACCTCGCTTTCATTTCTCAAACATTTAGCAGAGAGGATGGCTACATCCATGTGGAGAATGAATGGGTTCTGCAGAAGCATGGCTGGAGTTCTGCTGCTCTGGTCTCTTTTGTTTAGCAGTAAGTACTCTTCCTTTATTTATAGTGTGATGTTTTACAGCTTCTTTTCATTCTTTATGTAGTTTCACAACAGAGATTTATATTTGTTGGTAGATGTGATTGTTTTTTTGTTTGTTTTTATTTTTTTTTTCTTTCCAATATAACAGACAAGATTATGTAGTAGCAGTACCAGAATGGTGGAGATGGGTTTTTGTTCTGTTTTTTATTTTATGTATTTTACCATTAATTTTAATGGATAGATTAGAATATAATTATTGGTGGGGGGCTGCAAAAACAAAGGGTTTTCTCAGTGGTGGAAAACTTCAACTGAAAAGCATTTGGCTCTACATCCTGTAGAACATGTGGGTGGAGCTTAAATGCATTTGAATAAGTGTAAAATGAATGAAGATACACATACAAGTCAGCCTCAATACATGAATGACTGTGCTTTCGCTTTTTTCAAAATATAGGATTTGTTGCTTCATATTGTTGATAAGGGATTTTAACTTAACACATATGAATTAAAGACAGGACAAAAACACTGTCCACCAAATGTGCTGTTCATTGAGTTGCAGTCAGTACATGTGCAAACTTTATGTGTGCAGTCTGCTGCAGATCAGTCTGAGGCTTGATGCTAATTGCAGGGTGATGCACTGCTTAAGGATATAACTTCCCCACCAGTAGTAAAGCAGTGCTGATTCCAGTTTAGGCCATTGTAATGACTTCTGCAGAGCTATTTGGCCCCATCTTTTAGCATAAGAGTGGTGAAGGTTTGGAAGAACCTTGGGAAAACAAGGAAAAGGATGTCAGACTGATGGAAACTAAATAAGAGCTGACTTTAGAAGATAAAAGATTTTGAGATGATGGAACATGTTCACAGTTTATTCAATAAAATTCATACCACAAACCCTGCAGTAACATAATAGTAGTTACTTAAGTAGTTAATTAAATTATTTTAGGTACTCCCTATCAAGTCAAGACAGATTTCATTTACATCTCAAAAATTAAAAAATAATAATGATTTTCTCTTTAAAACCTAAAGGCAGACAACATGAGTGCAAAACTGTATAATTGGCAAGTGTTAAGCTGAAAAAGACACATTGTATGATGATTACAGATGTAGCCAAATAGAGAGTAAAATCTAGGGAGTCAACAACCTGAGTAATGTAACTTGTGCTGATGTATTTTAAAACTATCTCAAGGGTGTTGTCCATCTGTGTTGATCCACCCTCAGTTATTTACAACATCCAACAGCAGCCCTACAGTCACACAGACCAAGTACTTTGTTGATACTTGTGGAAATTCAGTGAGTTTGCAGTGTGGTCAAGTAAAGCTTAAACAAAAAAATGTAAAATCTATTTACAAATACATTAAATAAAAGACAACTATGTGCTCATCCTAGTGATAATCCACATGTAGTATGTTTACTTAAGTCAGTGTTTTGTGACCTTAAGGCTTAATGACGTCAATAGTCATTCAAAGTTACAGTTTTAATGCTTCATGCTTCATTGTGGTTATTTTGAGCCAATAAGAAGAAGGATCTCTGTCAGAGGGATTCCATACATGCACATTTTCCACAATTGCACATTGTGTTCTTGTTATGGATCAATTCATGCTTGAAGATTTTGTAAATGTGAGATAATGTTTTGAATCTTTATGGAGGAAAAAAGTGCTTCAGTGGATAAAATACACAGATCAAGTGAACAGTTCTATTGTAATGGTTGTAATGTCGTAATACTGTTAGCCTTAGTTTACCTTTCCCATGGTTTGAGATAGATTCAGTCAGCCTGGCTGACCAGTGGTGGTTAGTACATTGTCCATCAACCTGAGACAGGGAGGGGGGGATGTGCTGGAACATGTCTGGTCTGTGGCAGCTGCAGCTCAACAAGTTAGTTGGACTTAAAGGATCAAGCTTTGACCTTTTTAACACCATATGCCTCAGGAAACTTTGGGGGATCATGTGAAGTGGTTTGGGTGGTCAGATTTGGTGGTTTGCAGCAGCCTAACTGAGGATTAGACACATTTAGATGTTGTGGACTCACTAGTAAAGCGTTGGTCTTATTAGGTGGTAGTTAAATTGTAAGTAAAATGTTTTAAACTCATATGAGTATTTTTGTGGCCAAAACCATAGACCTAGTTCAAGCAAACAATAGTACAATTTAGTATATTTAAAGGGGTTAGAGAGAAAATCTTTATTGCAATATTATTTGCCACTTGTAAATATTTCAGTCATCCTGACTCTAGCAAACAGGCTTCAAGTCAGCAGTTATGCAGCCATGGAAATATGCAGCAGTGAAATGGCCATACTTTGCAAAGTGAGGTGATGTCATTCTTTTAGAGTATGTTATAAGCTGTCTTCTACAAATTTCAGGGGAAAACCCAAGTTTCAAATCTGCTCTGGCAAGAGGGAAAAACATCTTGTCTGATTTAATTCAGCTCATCATATACAAAGACTCCTCCTATTGCTAAGTCAGAGCCTTCTGTAAAGCAGCATAAGTTGTGACAATTGGTGTTAGAAAAAACCTTGTTTAAAACAAAGTTGTTCCATGCATTTATCTATTTTATAAACCTGCTTTTTCCTGACTGGTGAAAATTCTGATGTGTGTTTGCTGCTGTGTACATTAGTGCACATCCCTGAGAGTTTAGATAAATGCTCTTACATGATCTCACTAACAAAACTTAATCAGAATCAGAATGAAGTTTATTTGGATAAGTATGTTACATGCAAGGAATTTCGCTCCAGTACACATTTGCTCTTGTACTTATAAACAGACTTATGTAAAGATAAGTGGACATAAATAGACATTGTACAAAGACAGTCTGTGTATAGAGATAAAATATGATTATTTCCATGAGAGAATAGGTTTTTTCTCCATTAAAGTGTTAAACATGTTTGTTTAACGTAGTGACTGTCTGTTTAAAATGCATTTACTTACATACAAGAAGAAGCTGCAAAACCTGTTGGTACTGCACATGCATGGGTAAAAGTTTACTCTGCCAACTCAAATGCAGACAGAATATTGCCACTCTCTTACTCACGGTTCTGGGCTGTTGACCAGCATTCTCTCAGTCACAAGATGTGATGTTAAAGTTTGATTCACGTCATCTGCTGAAGGGCGTGGATCTTTTTATATAAGTCTTGGCAGATACCAGGCTTATGTCAGGCAAGGGTGCGTGTCCATCTGAGCCAAAATGGCTGGGAACACATGTGAGCTTAGAGAGTAATTCATTTTGGAGCCTGCATCCCATCAAACTGCCTTTTACTTCAGTGATTTCTGCATGTGAGATCATAGTTGAAAACTATTTTAGAATTTCAAAACATTGCCTGTTAGTGGCGTGTGTTCTCTTACCTCATTAGTACATTCACCATGACAAGTTGGTTAAAATGTGTTTTTTTATAGGTATGTATTGTATATTTCTAATTGTGTTCCAAAGATGGTTATGATGATACTACTACTACTATTATTATTATTATTATTATTATTAGTAGTAGTAGTAGTAGTAGTAGTAGTAGTAGTAGTAGTAAATTCCTGGATCAGACGGTAATCCGGATCACCCCCAAAATCTAATCGATTGTTCCTTGGGTCATTTCTGACCTTTCCTGAATGTTCATCAAAATCCATCCGTAAGTTTTTGAGTTATCCTGCTAACAGACAGACAGACAGACAGACAGACAAACTTCGATGAAAACATTACCTCCTTGGCGGAGGTAACAAGTGTGCAACAGAGTGTAAAGTAGACAATTTATTAATAATAATTACTTTATTGATCCTTTATTATGTCTCTGCATTTAACCCATCTCCATCTGTGAGGAGCAAAGGGCAGACATCTTCTATGGCACCCAGGGGGTCAGTTTTGGGGTTCAGTATCTTGCCCAAAGATATTTTGACACATAGACTGCCGGGACCCAGAACCGAGCCCCAGCCTCCTGATCGGAGGTCTACTTCCCCATTAGACACACAGTATTTGCCTCCTTAACCAATCTTAATGAAAAGCAGAAGCTTTTCCTCTTTTGTTCTGGCAGGTTTATTGTTCCTTCATCGCCCTGTTGCAGTTTTACAGCTGCTGGATGGGAAAAAAGCCTTCAGCCTCTGTTTCTGCTCTATTCTCTATTCTCCTGCTGTTTTTGACTATATTAACTAGGATGAATTCTCTTTTCAGATTCAAATTGTCTTGATGAACACTTTATGATCAGCAGTGATTTTGGCCAAACAGAGAGCACATACAAAACCCCTAATCACTGTTAGATGACCAGCCAGTATTTTTTTTTCTTTCAGGGGGTTATCCTGTTTACTCAGGAAAATAATAACACCTAATGAGCCTTGACTGGGACCTATTGACTGCCCAAGTAATGGTTCCTGGTAATTATTATATGGTAAATTGCCCATAGTTAAATGAATTCTTTATTCATCCCAATTAAAAATACAAGACTGGGCCATTTTGGAATTTATGTGCATTGTGATGAATGTGTGCAGGTTTACAAACTGCATGTGAGATTTAATATAAAACAGTTGGAAAGGTATCAGGTACACAAGTCCTTATTTTATAGTCTGGATCCTTTACTTTAGAGTCAGGTTGTTTAAGGCCATGGCTATAGTGTCTTTGTGTAAGGAACCCACAGAGCGTCTTAAGTCAGCAGCTGGAACGAATCCATGGACATCTGTTGATGCCGACTCTGACGTGAACAGAAGGACATTTAGCAGCTCCTTAAAGCAGCTGCTGTTAGCAGCTCTTAATCCACTAAGAAAACCGATGGAAAACCTGTTTTAAATTTCAATGATAATACTGAAACTTTTAATGGGTACTCTTGAAACTGGATAAAAGCATACGACATTCAGGGACAAGTATCTTTTGTTGTTGTTGTATTTGCTAAAGCTGCTCTCATCCATTTTTTTACTTCATCCATTAAAAAAAACTGAAATAAACATCAAGTTGAATCAAACATTTTCATTAAAAGACTGTTTCTGTGTTGTATTCCAATGAGTGCTAATGTGTTAGTAATCTGACCCCAGGAGTTCACCACCGCTGGTGTGTGTTATCTGTCAGCCTCAGCATGTTTGTCTCTGCAGGTTGAAGAGGTCACATCCTGTCTGGATGTGCACAGATACCATTCCAATGTTGTTGTTGGTTCTTTTTTCTTTACTTTGTTCCCCCTCAAAACTCTTGTGTTTTGTTAGAAAACACCAGGGGTGTGACCAGGGTGGAAAAAGTCAACTTCTGCCACCCGTATGTGCAGAAATAATAAGGGGCCTGAATAAGGGATCACTGGCATTTTTTATAAAATTAACATTCTATGAAATTCAACATCTGAGTTTACCTCTTGCTACTAATCTTCAACTCGAGATCATCTTCATGTTTTGTTTTGTTTTTCTTTGTCAGTGAACCTGTAAATCTGTGAAACAGTTCACAAATTCTTGCAAAATGATTACGAATCACAGCAGCCCTGTTTGTAGACGGAAAAACGAAAAATGAAATAAAAAAACTGTGCAGTCCTAATGCATGTGAAATAATACATAGGTTTCGATTATTTGGTAAAATTCCCTTACAACCAGTGAGGAATTTAAGTGTTAGTCCACCATACAGTATCCTTTCTCTGAACAGGGGATACAAGCACACAAAAAAGTGTGATGGAAGATTTCTGGGTTTTCTGCAGACATCTGGATATTTAATGGAACGAGGGTGTGGCTGGTGATGATATCCAAGGTCCTGTCCCTGCAGTCTGGGTGGAGGTCAAATCATAATCCAAAGATTTAGGGTTGAGGCCATTTTCTGTTTGCATGAGTTCACAGTGGAGCACATGCAGGGAGGGAAAGAGTCCCTTGAGGAGATTTAGTGCAGCTGCCCCCCACCCACCCTACACACACAGACACACACAGTGTGTCACTTCTCACTCTATGGGCCCCCTCCCTAGTCTTCCCAGGGAGGAAGCAGGCCTCATCCTCAAATACCATAATTTATAAGCAAGGAACTGCTGTTCTCTGCTCATACTTGCTGATTGCAGCCATCTACTCAGGTGTGACAGTGATTGTATTTGTAGGTATTTCCTGCCACACCTCCTCCCTGAATCCAAACAAATGAATGGCAGTCACAATAGCAGTTACACTATAATGGCTGTGAAAACTGAATGACACAGGGACTTAGTAAATCTTATCTAAGTGGTGGAAAATGTAAGATATTTGAATCTATATTAAAAATACATTTACATATAAACAAGCTGTTAATAAAACTGGTCAATTCAGTGTATGTGTTCTGCATGTTCTTGCTGTATAATTATATACATTGATGTCAGTGCACAGATGAAACACAGTTACATCTGCATAGTGGTACAGTTGGTAGCATTGTTGTTTTGCATCAAGAAGGTCCTGGGTTGGCTGGGGGATTTTTACATGGAGTTTGCATGTTCTTCCTTGCATGCTTGCGTTTTCACTAGGGACCCTGGTTTCCTCCCAATGACCAAAATCATATACTTTAGGTCAATTGGTGACTCTAAATTGGCTCTAGGTGTGTGGGCGTGTGTGCGGGCGTGTGTGTGAACGGTCGTTATCTTCTTTGTGACCCTGTGAAAGACTGGCAACCTCATTGGCCACTGGCACCTGCCCCCAACCCCCACCCCACTGCAAGTCTGTACACTCTGTATAGAAGAGAAATGGATGGGTAGAAAGAACTGGATCAGTTTTGCTTGAATTTGAATCTACTTATTTTTAAACAAAAATAACTCAAACTGGGCTTTACATTGTAAAATTGATTAGATTGACAAAGATAACAATTACATTTAAACTGTACACTACGTCATGTGAAAATGATTGTTTGTAGAGGGATTCATGATGTGACTAGGATATGTTTAAAATGAAGCGTGTGAAGTTGAAAGTTCAGCCAGCAGACTAGTAACACACTACACCAACATGTCAACAGTACAAATGAAACACCTAAAATGTGCCAAACTGTTTGCAAAGTGAGTTTTTGACAAGTTACCATCTTAAAGAAGCTTTTGCTTTTTCAAACCACACAGAAGATTAAAACTGCCTCAGAAAACACACGCACAGTCCAGGTCACTGTATTGACTACACACCTCATATGATTAAAGTCAAAGTGAACTTGATCAGCACAAAAACAAAACTTTACTCTTACCATATGTTACACAATTTGCATGACTGACTCTAAGACTTGTCACGAAAATGTGGAGGAGGCAGCGGTTGTTTTTGTAGTGGATACATGTACCAAGCTGTGCAAGTTTCTGTCTGAGGAATAGTGCACTGATGGGTTTGAATATTGTTGCTAAGATTTCACCATGTTAGTTTTATGTGATAACTGATGTTTTGCTCAGTTTTGTGTTACATTTTGTGGATAATAACATGTTTTCTTGATAAAAGATTTTTTGAAGTAAATTTTTTCCAGTTAAAACAAATAACATAAACTGAAAAGAGCTTTTAAACACTCCCTCAAACTAAAAACAAATGCAAAGCATAAAATAACTTCATGATGGGGTTTAATGTGATCATCACAAATCATTGCACCATTAAACAAGCAGTTCAACCAATAGTTTGTTGGAAGTTCTTAACTTTTTGCATGTAGTTGTAAGATTCTTTACAAAAATCGATATGGAATGTAAACAAGTCAGCCACGTTCCTGAAACTATAAACACACTTAACATGTAAAGATCAGCTAATAATGGCAGCAGGGCTGTCAATATTCGGGTTATGGTCGGGTTAAGGTCACTATTCGGGTTTCTGAAACATTCAGAATAACCCATTTACATGCGTAAGCAGAGAGAGGTACTCCTGTATACATGGAATTTGTAATCAGCTGGCAATATCCGGATGTAAATGGCGATGCACGGTTAGAGTCTGGATATACTAACAACCTTAAGATGGAATATGCATCATTTCTGTAGCTTTTCAGTCACTTTCTTGTCACCTCCTCACTATCTCTGTACTTTCTGCCATAAAATAATACATTAATTCATGGTTTTCATAAAGAAATTGGTTTCCTCTTTGCTCCAAAAGTGTGATGCTGTGCTGCACCTCGCCATGTTTACATCTACTTCTTGTTTACTTCTGCACGTGGGTTTTTGTTTGTGCCAGACGGCGCATACAAGAAATTCCTCTACTCAATACACCCAAGATTCCTTGCAAATAGAACAAGATACAATTTAATGTTCCTTGTGATGGGATATGCCGATATGCATGACCAAATATTCGGCTTAGAAAATAGGTACCCCAGGTCTCATATTAAAAACCTGGATATGAGCATATTTGCTGGTGTTTACATGGCCGTGCATGACCAGGTTATTGCTAATAGTCCAGTTTTGAACGGGTTATTGGCTGCATGTACAGTAAACACAGTCACTGACTTTATTTTTACATGTAATTTACTGGGATGATTTATCTTTACATTAATAATTACAGAACAGCTGAGTTCTGACTTTTACATAGAGAATTGTAGACTGTCTGTCTGTCTGTCTGTCTGGATCAATAGAATTGATAGTGTAACAATTTGCACTGAACAGACAGCATAACTTTAAAGTAAGAAACCGAAGAGGAAATTAAAGTTGTACATTTTGAAGGGAAACCCAAATCATGTGAGAAACAACAGCTGCCAACTTTGAAATTTGATTCATTTTAGGTGTAATAATTGTAATACCACACAACATAACACATGAAAAATGTGCATACCGAAACCTAAAGGTATCTCTAAAATAAGCTGATGACTGATACACCAGCTCCAGTGCTCATAGTTTTTTTCCTACTTCCAACTTTGTGTAGTTTAACAGCTGGAAACACACATGACCTAATTAAACTGAAGCTTTTCTTTATAGAACCTCAACATCTTGCGCTGCATGCTTAAGATCTTTTCACATCAGCACTAATGTCAAGTCAATCAGTTTGCAATTTCTGCAATTCCTGCTGGATGTTTTTTGAGAACCCAAATAAAAACATAATTGACTTTACAAATTGTTCCAACTGAATTTCTGAGATTTTTGATGACCGCTTGTGGTCTTTGGTTTAAAAGACTGGACATCTTAGAACCTTCCATACAGGGTCCTAAAAGTTCAAAGATGCTATGGTCACATTTATTTAAGTCTTGTTAATTATTGTTTGAAACAAGTGTAGTACTATTTGGACTCATCTGAAAGCACAGGGCAAAGAAAAGGAGGAAAGTCCAAACTAAATGTAGAAAGTGGCTAGAGGCTAGCGAAACACATAGGGAATCATCGACAACTGCAGGGAGGGAGCAGGAAAAATTAAGTAAAGAATAAGAGGACACGTAAAATATACCAAGACAATGATAACAGCTACTTTACATGTTTGTTAAGGAAGGAAATGGTTAAAACATACAGAAGCAGAAATGTCTAGAAAAGCATCAATCTTTCAGTAATTAAAGATCTATCTATACCATCGTGTTTATTTCTCTTGTACTTTCTTTCTTGCAGGTGGAGTGTTGAGTCAAGAAACACCATCAACAGCAGCATCTTCTGGTAGGGGACTCAATAAATGTGAAGTGGTCCTCAGCTCCTGTAACTTATCGAGACATTTTAAGAAAATATTTTAAAGGTTTTATCTACTATCTCTTTATTTAAAGGAAAGCTGCACCATAAGTAGTGATAAAGGGATGTTCTTTGCATTGTGTTCCCAGTTGCAGGAACAAATGTTCCTGCAGCCAGTCCTGCAGCAGGTTCCTCACAGAGCCCCACAGTCAGCAAAGTATCTGATACTTCTTCTGCTGTGATCATGAAGATCACTTCTGACATCAGTATGGTCAGTCAGGAAGGAGGTGCTTCTGGGACCACTGCTGCCCCCGTTGTGACTGTGAAGGTGGATGATTACCCAAGTGTTGTGGTGAGTGTCTGATACCACCATTTCCAGATGTTGCTCAGCTTTTTTACCATTTCACTTTGAAGAACCTTTTCAACCAAACATAACACAAAAATAGGCAGAAATCACACTGTGGGGTTTTTAATAGTTACAGTTCTGTGGTAATAATCTGAGTTTGTTCTCTTTCTCCACAGCCTGATGTAAAGTGTGTTGGAAAGGAAGACATCCAAGAAGAGAACGCTGTCAGGGCTGAAGTAGAAAAAACAGATAGCTGTGTGAGTACTAACTTTTTTTCGTGTCTTTTACAGTTTCTTTACATTCCCGTGCTGCTAGTTAACCACAAGCCATATCAGGCTACTAACAGCTGCAGCTTTTGACATGTAACTTTTAGCAGTTAGGACCACAGTGAACTGAAACAAGACAGCCAATCCCAGTTTCCCCTCTGGTTACGTTTCGTCCTTTTCACCAAAGACCTTTGTATGACCCTCTGCACCTTGGGCCCAGAGGAAGTCACAAAATCCACTTGAAGGAAATAGATTTATAAACTGTAAGAAGTTTGAAATGTAGCCCAGACAAAGACAGATCTTTTCTCAGACATTCCTAGATGCTATAAATCTTAAGCTCCTGGTGTGAGGTGTACAAAGAAAAGAGTTGATGTTTCCCCATGTATTCTGTGGTCTCTTTAGACAAACATCAATAGTTATTTTCTTGTTTTTGTTTATTACATTTTAATACACACGTCACATTGATGGAAAAATAGGATTTAATTTTAAGGTTTTACCAGCCAGATCATGACAAAATGTTCTCAGACAAACAACAAGACAATTATTTAATTATAAAAAACTCTAAAATGCATAAGCAATGTTAGTCTTGTTTCACAATAATTGTACACTGTTTATAAAGGTCAATATATTTTGTAGTATTTTGCTATGGTAATCAAATCTAATCTAATTGTGAGATCTGGTTAGAACCAGATAATTTTTAAATTATTCTCTGAAGCATAAAATCACACTGTATATGAAGAAGTTCCACTTTTCCTTCCACATGACTGTTCATGACGTCTTCAAGTCAACAAACATGTGATGTTTGTATAAGGCTCCTTGTTGCACAGCACAACATTTCTGTTTGATCTGCGTAGAACTGAAGCAACAAGTCAGATCAGTTATTTAGTTTATTACTGTGACATTCACAGACTCAAACATCTGTAGAACTCATAAGTCTAACAAGTAGAAACTAGAAAAGGAACAAACTGCCAACATTCTTGTGATTAAAACAAAAAAGTGCAAAGGCGAAAAAGACCTTGAACAACACCAGCGAGGAACAAAGAGATGAATAATTCACCCACGTTGTTACTGGCCTCCTCTCATCCCCTCTAATAAATCTTTGATATAATTAAAACATGTTTATCCCAGTGCAAAAGCAACTCATCTGGTGATGTGTAAACGAGCCAGTTAAATGTCATGTGAACAGAACATGAGACTATGCAGGAAGTGAGCCTTCACAAGTAAAATATTTAGAACCATTGAGAGTTTGAGCAGAGTCCAGCTGGGGGCCTACTCCCTCCTAACTGAGGATTTGGGTTTGTTCATAGTGGTCTTCTGGGGTTACTGAGAGCTGTCTGGATCCCATTACGTTTGAGTGAAGTGTTGTGCAAGGAGATGATATCATAATTCCAGTTTAAGATGAGAAAAGAAGGTGTGGTCAACAAGTGTTTCAACTGCACAAGGGTTTATGTGGAATGTATGAATATATTTCTTCTTTGCATGACGAAAAATGTTCAGCTCTGTTTGTGCCTTCAGCTTTTATTTTAGTCAAAACTGACTTTTTTTTAACAAGTTAGAATTTAATTTGTCCCAAGTTAAGAGTTTTATGTCTTGCTTTAATGAGACAGAAAGTGAATTAACAGAAGTATTTTGTGGATTTCCCTTTTATGTGTGAGCACTTTCTTACAGGAAGCAACAAAACGCATTCTGGAGGAAAATCCTGCAAAGTGGTGTAACTCTCAAAGCTGCAGTCTAAATGTCTTCCAGGAGGGCAACACAGTGATGGTGGCCAGCAGTGATAGTGAGTAATAATAGTACTCAAAATGTTACTATTTTAATTTAATGTGTACAGTTTTTTGTATATTTATGAATATCAAATGTATTGTCCATTGTTATGAAACAGCTGCTAATATATTTTTAAACTTTTTTGTATCTGCAGCTAAGGTGGAGACTCTGGCTGAAGTGCTCAAGAGTGAAAATTTGAAGGGAAAGGTACAGTAGGGGGCTAAACAGACTGAATGAGATTACTATGAAACCTATTTCCTTTATTTTCTGTATTTTAAACTTTTCTCCAGAAAGTCAGCATCTCACTGGACTGTGAGTGTTGGTTAGTCGTTAGAGATACAGAATTGTGGGATAATATGTATATGTTATATTTTGTATTGAATTGGTATGTAGGACACTTTTACGCCAGGGTTTTTTTTTTATTTACAGTCAGGTAATGGGACATATGCATAAGCAATTTGTCTTGTCGATTTTTTGAACATGTTTTAAGTCCAAACCTAAATTCAAACAGGGAACCCCTGTAAATATTTCAAGACATTTTGGAAACTCCTCATCAAATGTTATATGTAATTTGTTACAGCCGAGTAAGATACAGATACAGAAGTCTATTAAATTACAACAAAAAATTTGGTCCATAAAGGTTGATCATTACATTTTTTTGATTTTTTTGGGACTGACAGAGTTTTTTAAAGATGACAGAACTCTAACTTGGTCATGGCTCTGCTCAGATGAGCTCATCAGTCTGGTCAGTTTTAAGTTCTCCAAATTGAGGTAGATCAAAGCAATTTCTACAACATGTAGGACATAACAGTGCTGTAATTTTTATTTATCTATTTTATTTTATTTCCTACGTGCATTAATCCCTCGTGGGGAAATTTGGCTCTATATATTGCCCCATCCTCACCGTAAGGTGAGGAGTAGAGGGCAGCCATATTGAACAGCGCCGGGGGGCAGTTTCGGGGTTCAGTATCTTGCCCAAGGATACTTTGACACGTAGTAGTCTCTTGCCGGGACTCAGGATCAAGCTTCGGTTTCCTGATCGGAGGGTGACCTCCTTCCCGACAGACTACAGCCGCCCCGAGGCAGCGGCGGGTTCAGTATCCTGCCCAAGGATACTTCGACGTAGCTTGCCAGATAATAATAACCTTTACATACAACCCAACATAAAGACCCTTTTCAGAGTTGTCTCTGTCAAAAACATTGGTGATAAATCCTATTTCCTGTCTAAATATGCTTCTCCTAAACTTTCTTTCAGCTCGGTTTGGCAAAGATGGAGACCCCATCATCATCAAGTTCATCTGTATTTGTGGGAATTCTGGTGTCTGGTCTTCTGGCTGCCATTGGAATCATTGTGGGGTATTTCAAATTTCCTCGGAGGGCTGACACTAAGGGACCAAAGCTGGTGAGAATAATAGATTTTTTAACACATAGTTAAAGAGTTTTTATTCTGAATTATTTTAATTTGTTTAGGCAAACATAAAACAGAAAACTGGGGTTCTATTTATCTCTTTTCCAAACCGTATAAGGACCAGGTCGCCAAATTCATAAAACAGTTACACAGCTTTTTATACTAAATGTATATTTAAAGGTGTTTCTAGTAAATAATAAGTGTATGAAGAAAAGGCAGCATGTTTTAATGTACAGTATTATAGAATATGATTGAAACATTAGAGCTAGTAAAACTACAAGCAATAAGTATTCTAAAAATCTTTGTTTTCTTATTGAAATGTTAATAACTTTATTTACAGACAGAAGAGGCCTGCCCAGTGGATCAGGAGAATCAGGGAAACACCCTGGAATCAGTGGCCCCACTCAACCCACCCCCAGAAACCCAGGAAAAGCCTAATGTCAATGGAGAGTCACCCGAGGCCCCTAAGACCCAGACACCTCCCCCAACTAATGGCCACTCCACCACCAAGACTGCAGACACGGAGCTGTAAGAAAGTCCCACTTCAACACCTAACCAGGAGCTTCCTCCCACTAACATGTTTAGCAATAAACACAAGTAAATCTCCAAACAAACAGATTGGGAATACAATCCAGCTCGGCTACAGGGGCAACATCAATAACTCCTGTTGTTATGTTCCTCTTTTTGTGTGCCTCAAGTGTCATCAGGAAAACTAGTGTATTAGTAATGATATAAAGATGAATGATGCTGATGTTGCTGAAAATTCAGTTCCGGGGTCATGACACACAGATCCGTGACACCTTCCATAAATAATTCTTCTGGAATCTCAGATAAATTCTGTCAAACTTAAAAGAGTCTCCAGCCAAACACACTAACACACCATCTAAGTAAAAACTGCTCTTTTGGGGGAGGGGCAAAGCCATTACAGACAAAGAGGAAACAAATCCCACTGCCTTGAAATCTGTTTACAAACTTGTCAAAGAAAAAGCAAATTGGCCTCTTATTTTGTGGACCAGATTGTGTGAATTTTTACTGCATGCATGTGTTAGCATTTACTCACATCTCTCGTGTGTATAGACTGTATATATTAGCGTCTGCATCTAGTGGCGCTTTTCCACTGGTATCTACTCAGCCCCGCCTGGTTGGCCCCGACTCGACACGGCTCCTACCTGTTGTGTTTCCATTGTGTTCACAGAAGTGAGGGCGACGCTGTGGACGAGGGCGGGCTTTCGCTCCGGTTTCACTCTGCCTGTTGTGGTCTTCCACAGCACGGTAGTCTGCTTTCATCTTCTGCAGCTTCTCTCGACACTGCTTCAAAGTCCGCTGAATTAAATCCATGAGTGGTCATGGAGTCCGAGAGCGCTTTAAAAACGTTTTCGTTTCATGTCGCTTTGTCCAACTCTTCCTGTATTGTTTTTTTCAGCCACCAAAGACAGGAAAGTTTTCACCTCTACATCGCTTCATTGACTCGCTATTTTTACACAAGCAGCAACAACAACAAAGGTTTTCAAAAGTTTAACTGTTTTGCTATTGTTGTGCTGTTTTGCTACATCAATCAGAGGCCAGCAGTGAGGAGGTGTGCGTGTTAGCGCCATCATCTATCATAGCCAATCACTGCACAGTGGACACTGCAGCTCCACTCAGCCCTGATCGTACCACCTCTTAAGATGGTACTAAAAATCCACAGCTCAGCCCCAAAAATGGATACTGGAAATGCTCTCAAACCGAGCCGAGCAGTGGCATGCGGGGCTGAGTAGATACCAGTGGACAAGCGCCATAGGCTTCTCTTGCATAATTTACTGTAAGTGTGAGTGCATGATGAGGAGTGAAAGATTTTTCAATAATGGTTTGGATGCTGAGTGTTAATGTGCATGTAGTATCAGCCATAAAAACTGTACAGTTTTGTAAAAATAATTTGAGCTGCAGTGAAATGAAGATTAAATGGTCACACACTTTACACTTTTCTCTGGAGTTAACCAAAGAGCCAACAGGCCATTTGTCAGTGTTATTTTTTCATTTCACTATATTGTGCATCTTTGTTGTTGTATTTTTACCTCTGTTTCACTTCATTTGCCATATAGTTGATAACCAATAATCCACTTGAATATGTATTTGTGGTAATGTAATATTTGTTGAAGGCTGTGACATAAAGACATGTACTCCAGGTTCTAACAGGTTTGATATGTTTTTATTGTTAGTTTACAGTTTTGTTCTGTTAAGATGCCTATTAATAAGAGGGATTCTAAATATCTGATATGAAGGAAAAACAACAAAGAGCATGTTTACTGATTTCTCCCTTTTTTCATTTTATTTTTCTTCTAGCACACAGTCTCCTTCCAGATTGTGTAATTATTAATTTTGTCCACAACACAAAACAGAAGGTTTTAGATTCACAATAAAGATTCCAAATTTCAAGTAACTCACCATATAACAGGAGTTAGAACAAACATCCCTGTAGGTCTTTTCTGGTGTGGATTGCAACACTCCTACTTTTGAGATACATTAAAGGTATAGTCACATGTACACGGTTTGATATGCAATTTGTGACATTCAAGGTATCAAGCAGAACTGTCTGTGTTATTAGGCAACTGAAACATCTTCAAAAATGCTACCAAAGAGTTGACTGTCTAACACCACTTTCTAGAAAAGTCAGGAAAAGAAGGTTGAGACATTTCAAATCTAACACCTAAAGACTTTTAAAATGTCTCGTTTGTTAGGATGGTATATGAAAATAAAAATACGTTTGGTAAATGAGCACAGATGTGGACCTAAATTTTGATACATACACTGTTAAAGTGGAATTTCATAAAAGATCTGGCAAATCTAAAAATGTGTGTCTTTATAGTATTGCTACAACATTTTGGACATGTGGACAAATTAGGTCATTACATCTTCTTTGTTTGTTTGCTTAGTTGGTCTTTGTTTGTTTTTGTAGGGGGAGCTGCCCAGTCTCTTTGTTGCTTTCATTCCAACATGTTTGATTTTAACACACAAAAAATAAAGAACAAGAGATGTCTAACTTCTGTAATGTTTGTGGTTTTGAACTTGAGTGCACAGAAGATGAGGCTGGATGGCAGATTGAGCAAAGTTTGTTAATAATAAAGAAAGTTGAGTCTGAGCTGTGGGAGCAATAGTTATCAGAATCAGTTTTAATGGCCAAATATCATTTGCACAATACATGGAATTTGACTTGGAAGAGATGTGAAGACAATTCTCTCATTCCGAGGCAACCATTAAAACAGCCAATCAATCACTTCTCCATGCCAAGCCGAACCTGCAGCCACTCCAATGGCACTAATGTTTCCAGTGCAATCCAGCACCATGCCCAGTCTGTGGTTCTGCTCCAGAACCACATCCGGCAGTTTGTGTTTCTGTTACAGAATTGCGTCGAATTTGTGATGCAGATTCCTGAACTTTTTAGTCTGAGGGCTGCCAGATAAGGCCCATACATACCATATTTTTAGAATTTGTCAATACACCAGGTAACCGACAGCTCCAATCAGTAGGTATCCCGATATCAGTAATCCAAAATATGTGTTCTCCACATCCTCAACAGACAGAACAGACAGGAACATCATCTTCCACTCGCCCCAGAAATCCATGAAGTACCCAACTGTGTAAATCGAGTGCAGGCATGATGGCTCCCCCTTCGCAAGCCTCAGATTTGAAAAAAGCTTGTCCAGTGCACCTAGTGACCAAGAAACCAGATCCATAATTTGGGATTAGGTTAGTACCCACAGCAAACAGTGCTGGAGTCACTGGAGTTGGACAGATTAAAAAAGTTATCCAAGTAACAGGCAAAGTCCATACACAATGTATCCAACATAGCAATGAGAAAATCTGATTTCCAAAAACTGTAATCCAAAACCAAATAAACAGGCAAATGGTCAAAACCTCAGGTAGAACTTACAGTCCAACAGGGGAGCAGACAGGAGCAGAGTCATGAGAAACCAAACTGGGCCAAGATCCTGGAAATCCAATTAATCCTGGCAAACAATCCAACAAGGATGAGGCAAAGGTAAAGTAGCCAAGGTAGGTTCACACTGGAAACAAACAGACTGAAAACAAACCAACTGGATGCAAACTGAATAGAAGGCATTGGCTTGCAATGCAATGCATACAACTAACTGGCAACCTGACAGAAACAAAAGGGGAGCTTATATATGTACACAGACAGGTGTGTGAAGTAAAAGTCATTGACTGGGGACAGGTGTAGGGAAGGGAATTTATTTCCCAGACTAAGAGAGAGAGTACGTGGTGCAAACACAAAACATGATAACCAAACTCAAACTACACAAACAAAAACCAAATCACAGGAGCAACATAAGGGTGTGGGCAAAACTGAACAAAAGCAGGAAAGGTGGCATGGACAGGACAGACACATGACAACTTCTTTTGAAGCAATGTGGTTGCACAGCATATCCAATAAACACAAATGTGCACACATGTTCATTCACATATGTCTTTACTGTGACTCGCAAAAAATGTAATTCACTGCACGGTGCATCAGATCAAAGAGCTGCTTTAAATAATCAGTAGTAATGACATCACTATACCTGCTTATTAATGTTCAGGGTCACAGGAAGCTCATGCTTATAGCCAGCAGTCATTGAGAGAGAGGCAGGGTTATACCCTGGACAGGTCACCAGTCCATCACAGGGCCACATTGGTGTAGAAAGAAAAACCATTCACATACAAACACGTTCACATCTAGACCCAGTTTAGAGTTGCCAATAAACCTACTATGCATATTTTGGGTCTATGGGAAGAAGCCAGAGTACCCATATGAAACCCACACATGCACAGGGAGAACATGCAAAATCCATGCAGAAAGCTCCTAACTGGTTTTGAACCCAAGAACTTCTTGCTGCAAGACAACAGTGCCGCCATGCAGCCCACTCTTAGTGTGTGCAGGTGGAAATTGGAAAAACATTAAATGAAAGGTTCTTTTTGAACATGTGCCTAATCCATCCACTATCCTGCTGCCTGTTAGCATAAAGTGTTTTTTGTAAAAAGGCAGGTGACATAATTTGTCATTGTTGAAAAATTACATAACCAAGCCCCATGTGAATTTTCACCAATCCATGTCCCTTTCAGCACTCTGTAAAGAAAATGCTGCCTTAAGTTATTAACTTCCAAAACAGCTCATGAAGCACATAATACAGCCATGAATATTGATTCAACATGGTCTCTCCAATCTGAAAGGAGCCAGCTGCTGCAAGTCGCAGATTTCAAAGAGTCTCATAGGAAGTTGACATTCCTGTATTTGTAAACGAAGTCCTAAACCCATTTCATGCTTCCTCCCTACTTAGCCCTTTACCCTATGTTATGAGACTTTATGCCAAAGCATGAAGGTGTACTGAGTATATTTGGGATGAGTGGGACACTCAAGTGGTCAGACTATCTGCCCTTTAAGCAGAGAATTTTCAGCAGCACTTTTCTAAAATGTGACAACTGTGTCAGGGAACATAATGTGTTCATATCAAAATTGATCAGTCTGTCATATAAAGTCTTCACAAAAAATTTTAGAGAAACAATTTTCCTAAATTGTTTCACAATATTTTTTATACAGTTTGTCAGACTGACAAACTTCTACTTAAATTCAAATTCAAAAATCTTTTATTAATCCCCAAAAGGAAATTAAATGTTGTTGTAGCTCAGTTCTTCTTTAAGGAGCCAGTAGCTACGTTTACATGGGCACATTTAATCGGAATAAACGCCCAATCAGAACAAAAATACGTCATGTAAACATGTCAATCAGAATGTTTTGATCCGATGCAGCCTGATCAGAATTAAATTTACTTCCGATCGAGAGGGGTGGTTTTGTCCGATCTTCATTTGGATAGACGTGCATGTACACACCCATTCGGAAAGAAAGGGTGAAAAAAGCCCACTGCGCATGCGTACAACTTCAGCGTGACGTCTTTCCGCTTTCGCAGACCCAAGTAGAAAACATGGCGGGAGGTAAACAGAAGTGGTCTGCTGGTGCAGTCATCCTGTCATCCTGCTCTCCTCTCCTGTGGTGGAGGAGCAGTAGCAATATGTATTCAGCCGCTAGCTTGGTTAATGCGACCAGTAAAAACCCAAACATAAAGGTAATCACCTGCAGAAGGTCCATATTGGGGATAACGTGAGTCAGCTCGAGCACACGATGGGGCGGGAAAGACGTGCAGAAAGGACGGAGTTTGTTTACTTTTTTTTCTTCCCCCGGAAAGACAACTCGCTGTGCGCATGCTCAACTCATTTAACCTGATTGAGTGCTTGGTGCATGTGTACTCATGGCATGATCAGATCATTTCAGTTAGTGTCCATGTAAACAGGGATTTGGGAATTCAGATCGACCAAGATTTTAATCAGATTGGGGAAATTTGGCGCATGTAAATGTAGCTATTGTAGAGGGTTATGGCCGTGAGCAAGAAGGATCTCCTCTAGCGGTTTATGCTGCAGCCTTTGACTGAAGACACTCTGTTGTTGAGTTACTGTGTTGTGAAGAGGATGATGAGGGTTCTCCATGATGATTTTCATTTTCTGAACCATCCTCCTTGGACAATCAACTCTAGAGACTCCAGATCAGTCCCCAGAAAAGAACCAGCCCTCCTCATCAATCTGTTCAACCTCTTCTGACGGTCCACCCAGACCGATAAGCCTTATTGTTCCTCTTAACAGTAAATTAACGTTGTATTAATCTTTTGCGGGACATATAAACACAAGCCAAACACTGAAGCAGCCCGCTCCTCCTTAACAAGCACACACACCGCGGGACTGATAGTGGGAGGGGGGACAGCTGCGCTCCCATGTTCGCCTCCTGCTCTCACGAGAAGCTCCGCTCACCAGCAGGTACACACAGCTACGATGACAGAGTGAACAAAAAGATCCAAAATTTGGCTTCATTTTACAAAAATAGATGCCGACAATGCACGCTGTCACAAATGCAATAAAAGCTTTTGCTTGCAAAGGCGGGAACACAAGTAATTTGACCAAATACCTTGTTAAAATACACCAAATACAAACAGAGAGATGCAAAGTGTTTGACCATCTGAGTTCTGCAACAACAACAAGCTCTGAATCAGAGGGCTTATTTTGCACTAAACCCTTGACATTCAAAATTTTTCATTTTGATTCTTAATTGCTGTTTTATGGGGACGTTATAGTTGTTATTTTTTATTTGAATATCTTCAACTTTTTTTAAATAGTATTTTTAGTTTTTGATATTGTATATAAAATAAGTTGTTTATAGTGTTTTTATTAAGTTATTAATTTTGTACTTTTTATTTGTAGTTATTTATTTTCCATGCTTTGCTGTTCTAATTGTTAAAAAAATATATATATATAGTTCATTATTTGTGTTTTCCCCTTTTGGTACAGATAAAGTACCGGATCGATAAGGAGTATCGTTAAGAGTAGTAGTATCAATAAATCCTTAACAATACCCATCCCTGGTCGTTAGGGGCCAATGGAAGTGATGTTTTTGGTAATGGAACAAGGCAGGATGTTTTCCAGGGACGAAGTTAGGGGGTTACTACTTGGGCTTAAAGAGGCCCTTCCATTAAAAACGTTTTTTCTGAGGTTTCTGTTGAATATTTTAGCTCCACAGGTGTTCTTACCTTCATAGTGGGTGTGAAAACAGGTCAACAACTTCTTCTTTCAGTTTTTATCTCTCAAAATACGCAGGTGGCGATAAAACCCGTGTTCTCCCGAGTCCAAACGACCTGTATCTGTGTCGTCAAAACTCCTTTGTCCGTTAGTATTCGGCAGCTCACGCAAAAGCTGTAGCATAAGATGTAGCAAACAGAAAGACACAACGTCTGACTTTGCTATGCACAGCGGGGCAGGAAACAGTATTCTTTGCTCTCATAGGCTAGTTTGTTAGCCAATCTGAGTCCAGCAAATTTGAATAATGAATATGAACGATGCCTGACAAAGAAGCCTGACGGAAGGAGTCGGAACCTCCCGAATTTTAACGCAGATAGATTGAAAGGTCTTTAAAAAAATGTGTCCGGACGTTTTTTAGATATAAAATGTTTCATATTACATGTTAATACTTAAGAAATAACCACAAAGTCCTGAAATTCGTATGAAATGGCCTCTTTAAGCCCCAGTTGTTTTCTGAAAAGCCCCAAATCTATTTTTACCCCCATACTCATTTTTACTGGGAAAAAGTCTCAGAAGTGAGCTGCAGTACCGATGTCCACCAGAGAGGCAGCAGCTGCATAAAGTAGCCCGTCTACTGCAGGCCGCCTGGCCTGAACCCCCTGAAGAAGACTCCTGCCAGTTCAGCAGTGTGCCAGCAACCTGCCTGCTACTACTAGATATGGTACACTACAGCATTGCGTATGGGATGCATCCTTATGACGGCTTGACACAGATATCAGGAGGTTTTTTAAACAAAACTACTGACTTGCCGCAGCAGCTCTGATGAAACAAGCCAGTGACTCTTATTTAAAAAGTGCTTGTTTGTTAAATGTTTGCTTACTATCAGTAAAGTTTTTTTTTTTTACAAAAAGAATACATTTGATTGCAACAATGCTACATATTGTCACCCTCTGAAAATAACAGCCTAAGTTATTTTTTTAGAATTAAAACAAATATTGAATGTGTAAAATGTATTAATTTCATTAAAAAGAATTGATCACTACATTTTAAAAACATTGTCCCTCAATTATGCAACATATAATGCAACATGCTTAATATTTTCTGCTCTTAAGGGATGTAAGTTGTATTCCCTGGATCTGTGATCTGAGGTGATTTCAATCAGCAGTTGACTGTTTGTGATATTGTTGATAGTTAATATTGCTGAATCAGACTGAATCATATTACAGGTTAATACTTAAGAAATAACCACAAAGTCCTGAAATTTGTATGAAATGCACCTCTCTCAAGAGGTCATTTCATACAAATTTCAGGACTTTGTGGTTATTTCTTAAGTATTAACCTGTAATATGAAACATTTTATATAAAAAAAACATTAAGAAACACTGATTAACAGACCTTTCAATATTTCTGCATCAAAATTTGGCTGGTTCCGACAGGCTTCGGGCAGCAGCTCGCTCATATTCATTATTCGAATTTGCTGGACTTAGATTGGCTAACAAACTATCCTATGAGAGCAAGGTATACTGTTTCCTGCCCCGTTGCACATGGCAACAGTAGACGTTCTCTCTTCCTGTTTGCCTGCTTCCTTTATGCTAACAGCTTTTAGCCAGCAGCAATAGTGTAGCAAGCTGGTGTCTTGTTTGAGAGGGAGGGAGAGGACACAGCTGCAGCTAGCGGCAGACACAGAGCAGTCAGAGAGACGCGGAGAAGCGACAGAAGCAAAGCGTTTGTGCAAAACTGCAGAAAAAGTGTGGGTGTTGAACCCTCTAACTGGGAAAAGTGTTGGTGTTAAAACACAGTACCGTTCGAACTCGGGTGTTATCGCCACCTGCGTAGTTTGAGAGATAAAAACTGAAAGAGAAGTTGTTGACCTGTTTTCACACCCACTATGAAGGTAAGAACACCTGTGGAGCTAAAATATTCAGCAGAAACTTCAGAAATGGAGACATGGAGATAGTAAACTTTTGACCTCAGCAAATTTCCCATCTCATTTTGCATCTCCCTATGAATCCAAATGCATTTGATTGGATTTGTGATGCTTGTGATAAAAAGAGATTGCCAGTGTTTAGTAACCAGTGATTTTCTTAATCTATCTTTTTAATTTTCCACCCCTACATCCCTGCAGAACATCACCAAAAGTTTTGTCTTTCTCAGCTTTTTTACTATACCAAAGCTGCAACTCTATCCCACCCTTTATCCCATCAAGACCATAACCTCTATGTTTCTATCTAGCCAATAGTACTGTATGCAAAGTGGAATCCAGGACTATGAACAAAACTCAAATGACTGTTTTGATTTTTGGGAGGCTCCCCACTCAGAGTACAGCCACAGCTGCCAAATACGTCATGTTTTACTTCTTTATGCCAAACCCCTTTCCTCCCTCCCTTTGCTCCCTCTTAAGTCGTCAATGGAGGGTGGACAGAGTGTTAAATGAGAGTACACAAGAGACCGAATGAGACTCCTAGGTCAGTAGGTGTGGTCGTCATGTAGTGCTTGTAATGGAAACATCTTGATCTGTCTTGGTTCATGAAGAGTTCACAGAGACATTTAAACATTAGGTACTACTGAAATGTAAACCTGAAATATTGACATTTACACAATGTTTTTCTCTTTTCTTGGGTTGCTCATTCCAACTGAAAAAAGAAAACATTCGGGAATCTCTGCAATTTCCTCCATTTCAGAAGCTTTTCAACTTACGGAAAAACTTCAGGTCTTCTCTCACACATACTCAGACCTTGGGCCAACGTCATATGACCTGACTGAAGGATTAATGTATTAGTAGGCATTAGCTCTGCAAAAATACAGTCAATATGTGATTATTATACAATTAAGATATTTTGTAAATCATTTAAACTTAAAGTTGTTTATGTCCCAATTTACAACACAAGGTGTCATACAGTTCATACATATAATGTGCGGTGCTGGCATGTTTAATTTCTAAAAGAAATACATTTCAAACCAAATATTTGGAATGTTATTGGGGATGTCAGTGTTAACACTATCACATTATGAACTAGCAATATTTTTAAAATAAATTATCAGTAAATTAATATTCATTTAAAGAGAAAAAATATCTAGCTTTCTGTTTAAGGTTTTAAAGGAAGGTGAGATTAAACAGAAACCATACAGGAAACTGATTCATAACTTGACAGTCTGAATGCTATGTACTGTACAAAAGGTTTCATCTATAGCGATGTCATGACCAGCCTCCGGTTATCTAGAACCCTCTGACAAGCACAACTCCAGGACCCAACACAGTTTTAAAAGTTTAAATAGTTCAGTTTATACAACAGTCTGGTATTAAAGATACTGTGTTGCAGGCGGGACTGGAACCGAGCCCCACTGGTGGAGGAGCAGGGGAATCTAGGCGTGGAGAGAACAGGTTAGTGTCGAACTAGATTGCAGCAGGAGGAACAAGCATAAAGGAGAGGAGCGCTTACGAAGATGAGGATGATGATGGTGGTTCCGAGGAGGAGGAGTGGTTGGAGGCTGAGGCTGGGGTGAGAGTCCATGGCTGGTGCGTTGGTGCTGGAGGATGGAGGGTGGACAGACCGACTCAGGTTCTTTATGGATGTCTCCAGCAGGTGCGACTTCAGGAGAGGAAGAGACGGGCTGAGAGCAGTTCCTGGAACCAGACTTTGGTATGGAAACCGTGGATTGGACCGCTCCCAGAGAGAAGAGGTGAGGACCTCACGGGAAGGCGTCAGGTCAGAAGTGAAGATCCACAAAGGAAGTGGAACAATCTGGCCCCCGTCTCCTGTTGATCCTCCCCTTATATCTCGACTCAGGTGATTGAGGAGATGAGCCACACCTGCGCTCAAGAAGGCTGCTCCACCCCTGAAAAGGAAAAGGTACACCCACGCACACAACCACACCCACACACAGCTCAGCCACACAACAAGCGAAAAAAAGTGTCCTCTACAAAAGATAAGATATTACAGTTTTTCTCAGTCGCTTTGGTGCATTTCTCACAACAGAATTAAACTTTGCACCTCTGCTAAGGTCTTTCTCAAAACAGTTAGGGCAAACTGCAAAACATGGCAGATAACCTGTAAAAGTGAGTCACTTTCTCAAAATGGAAAGTCAGTTGCACAAAAGCAAGTCAGTAGCTCAAATTGGATCCTTTGTTCTTCAAACCTAAGTATTTATGTCAATGAATGTATCAGTTATGTCAAAATAACAAGTTACAACACCAGCATTTTTGAGTCAAAAGGTTTGAACATGTTTTCATTGAGACAGATGACTCTGGAAGTGCTTCTTGATGTCATGTGAAGTCAAGACAGCATCATATACCATGCACGGCATTTTGAAACCTAGAATTAAATAAAAATCAAGACACTAAATAGCCACTTTATTCTATACTGTATATTTGCAACTGTTTACAGCATCATGCAACTGGGAAAAAAAAATACAACAAATACAATCTCCCTTTGGCTCAGGCATCAGTCTGTCAAGCTCCTGAAGTTTGCAGATGACACCACCCTCATCGGTCTTATCTCTGAGGGTGATGAATCTGCCTACAGGCGGCTGTGGCTCAGTGGTTAGAGCGGTCCTCCAATTTGAAGGTTGGTGGATCGATCCTGGCTTCCACCGCCACATGTCGAAGTGTCCTTGGGCAAGACACTGAACCCCATGTTGCCCCCCGATCTGCGTATTGGGTTGTGTGAGTGTTAGCCCCTACCCTCTCCCCCTGGTTTACATATCGGGTTGTGTGAATGGGTGAATGTAAAACCTTGTAGTGTGAAAGCGCTTTGAGTGGTCTGAATGACTAGAAAAGCGCTATACAAATACAGGACATTTACCATTTACCATTTACAGGTGGGAGACTGACTGCCTGGTGTCCTGGTGTGAGCTCAACAACCTGGAGCTAAAACAATAGAGATGTTTGTGGACTTCAGAAAGAACTTACCAACCCTTGCCCCTATCAACTAGAGGCTGTGTTCACACCTGATAGTCCAGTGGACTCGGTTCGATTGAGGACCAAAATTGCTGTTTTTAGTTGGTCCGGTTTGGATTCACACTGCACTCCATGAAACGGACTAAGCTTAAGTGCATGTGTTCATCCCCACATGCACCTGCATCTGGCGTTTAAAAAAGTAAATTCTCTCAGTATGGGTGAGGGCGCGCGTGGGCGGGTCTGTGTGTGTCAGCGGACCAGCCAGCCTTCGGTGAATGTGAACCTTTACGTGTATACTTATGGGCACAAAAAGCCACGCAACCCAAGGGGTACTCAAATTTTTTTGACAAGGTTGGCAGGTCTGATTCAGCTCTGGGGCGCTAGAGAAAGTGCCCTCAGGAGGTGGGCTCTTAGATCAAATTAGCCAATAGCAGATCTGCATTGCCAAGTGGAAGAACTTAATTTAGCCAATAAACGCCGAGAAAATAACTTCACGAAGGGCGATTTTTGAAGCGCCCCAAACCATGTTAAGTACTGCGAGATTATCTGCTATCAAACAGCCAGTACTTGAGAAAGAAAAGCAGTAGAAGCTTCACTCGGAGCTAGCTGGATGTAGCTATGCTAACTCGGTTTTTGTTTAAAACAACGGCACTGATCCTGCCTGGATGGTTACAGGAGTGAGGAGGGAAATAAAACATCTGTCCAAAAATATAAAGAAGAGAACACTAGGAGACACATGATAATTAAAGTAAGTAATGTTTTCTTTTTGTTTTCTGGTAGAATAAAATGGAACAGAAGGGAAACTTGCTAAACCCAATGATAAAGAAGCCTGTAAAGATAGAAAGTTGTTAGGAAGTTTAAAATTATGACTAGTAGATGGTTGTAACTTTATTATAATGAAAAACTGTTTTTCAGGTGTGACTCCATCCTGCTGCACATTGAGGAGTGTTTTGTCTTCACTCAGCATCTCGTCAGTAGCTACGTTTACATGGGCACATTTAATCGGAATAAACGACCAATCGGATAAAAAATGCGTCGTGTAAACATGTCAATCAGAATGTTTTGATCCGATGCAGCCTGATCAGAATTAAATTTACTTCCGATCGAGAGGGGTGGTTTTGTCCGATCTTCATTCGGATAGACGTGCATGTACACACCCATTCGGAAAGAAAGGGTGAAAAAAGCCCACTGCGCATGCGTACAACTTCAGCGTGACGTCTTTCCGCTTTTGCAGACTCAAGTAGAAAACATGGCGGGAGGTAAACAGAAGTGGTCTGCTGGTGCAGTCATCCTGTC
This sequence comes from Pachypanchax playfairii, assembly GCA_006937955.1. Classification (NCBI taxonomy): domain Eukaryota; kingdom Metazoa; phylum Chordata; class Actinopteri; order Cyprinodontiformes; family Aplocheilidae; genus Pachypanchax; species Pachypanchax playfairii. The sequence continues at coordinate 1,573,339 of SSNP01000032.1, read as the reverse complement.
ATCCTGCTCTCCTCTCCTGTGGCGGAGGAGCAGTAGTAATATGTATTCAGCCTCTAGCTTGGTTAATGCGACCAGTAAAAACTCAAACATAAAGGTAATCACCCGCAGAAGGTCCATATTGGGGAAAACGTGAGTCAGCTCGAGCACACGATGGGGCGGGAAAGACGTGCAGAAAGGACGGAGTTTGTTTACTTTTTTTCTTCCCCCAGAAAGACAACTCGCTGTGCGCATGCTCAACTCATTTAACCTGATTGAGTGCTTGGTGCATGTGTACTCATGGCATGATCAGATCATTTCAGTTAGTGTCCATGTAAACAGGGATTTGGGAATTCTGATCGACCAAGATTTTAATCAGATTGGGGAAATTTGGCGCATGTAAACGTAGCTAGTGTGACCTGCTGCATGGAGAACTGTTTCTACAGCACAGTGGGAGGTTTCCTGAGACACACTGGACACAACTGTGGAGGTTTATCCAGTACTGGACAATTAAAATGACCAAACATAAATATTACTTAACACAAAATTTAATCTTAATACACAAACTTTTCCTGTGTGGCTGACTAGATTAACCTCTTCTGGTGATTATTTTTTTATTTTACAATTGAATAAAGTATTTTATATTTAACTGAAGTTGAAAATGTTTTTTTCTATACAGGGTTTACATTAACTCATCTTTACAAATATTTTATTGACAGTCACTTAACTGAATTTATGCAGCCCCATCCAAAAAATATTTCACCAGCCGCCACTGACTTCCATAGCCATCTGTCACAGTGAAAATATGTTCAAACCATTTGACTTTTCACTCAAAGATGCTGGTGTAACAACTTCTAATTTTGACGCTACTGATACTTTCATTGACATAAATATTTGCTTTTGAAGAACAAATTTTCAATTTTCTTGCTTTTGAAGCAAGAACTACCCATTTTGAGAAAGTGACTTGCTTTTGCAGGTTATCTACCATGTTTTGCAGTTTGCACTAATAGTTTTGAGAAATGTCTTAGCAGTGGTGCAAAGTTTAATTCTGATGTGAGAAATGCACCAAGGCGACTGACAAAAACTGTAAATGTAAATGCACGCCATTTAAACATCTTACCAGCAGAAAAAACACTTTTGTTTCATCATGTTGGATGCAAAGGCAGAACAATAATAAGGGAATAAACTTAAAGAATAAAACATATACATATTTTTAGAGATCCACTACATGGTTTCAAAGCTATACATACTGGTGACGGAGCTCCTTCACTTGGTCACGCTGTTCCGTTCAAATGGTACCTTGTACAGTTGTTTCGTGTACATTTCATTCCATCTGGGGACTCTGTCTATTGTAGAAATTGATATTGATTGAATATTTTCAAAAATGTTGTGATTTTCCACAACAGCGCTTTGCATTTCTCGCAGTCTTATAGCATTGTTTGCAACCACCATTGCACAAATGCTTTCCTCTTTGCTGCAGAGTCAAAACGAGAACTCTTCCACCTCTTCTGGGTTGTCTTGTAATCCTTTTTGAGGTGCAGAAAAAACATAAGAAATGTAAATATGCAAAAATTTTTACAGTAACCTACTGTAATACAACACTCTTTTCTCTACTATTACACTATAGCCACAGCAAATCTGAGCTACAGTTATAGTAAATTTTAAGTTTGCATGTAAAATGTTACAAGGTCAATGCAAGCCTCTTGTATGACTCTGATAGTGCAGAACAAATTAGTTTGTATTTAATAACTCTAGATTACAATATGCTCACTTGTTCTCCCAACAAAATGTCTGAATTATTGAACTGACAGTGGTTCTCCCAACATTTGGCTGCACCCTTCGACCAGCCTCAGCCACTGTGAGGCCATGATTTACCACATGATCTACCAGTGTTGCCCTCATTCCATCAGGAATCTTTCTATGTGGTCGGCCTCTTCTTCCTCTTCTTCCCCGGTTTGGTCCCCTTCTTCCACTCATTCTCACCCCTCTTCCATGTGACTGACCTTCCATGTGCCGCAGTTTATACAGTATGCAATACATGCCAATCCTATCTCCTGGTTTATATATACTTGTAAAGTGGGGGTTCATATGATTCAGCTGTGAGTGACTTTGAAGAAGAGGCTTATTATTGGTTGCAACTAATAGTTCACACACCCCTTTTCATCAGTGTAAGACAAGGTTCACCTGAGAAAAATTATTTAAGGACATTTTCATGGAAACACAATTAAAACATTTTTAAATGGATGTACAAAATGTTTGACAATATGTTCAACAATTTTGTGTGCAATGACACAATCAGTGAAATTAAGATTGCTAGTTGTATGAACAATGACTATTCAGCCTGTACAAGTATAGTTAATTTTGATAGACATGATAAAAAGCAAGTCAAAAGTGATCCCTTTGTACATATTTGTACTTACTCAACGGCTTCATGTCCAAAAGCATGTGCCATTAGATGAAATGAACATGAAACTGTTGTGCTCAAACAACTACATGTTGTGGAGGTTGCACTATCTGTTGTGAAAAGTTTAATTCTGTGGTGAGAACTTCACTACAATTTTCACAACCTTGTTGACATTTTTCACAACTTTAGACACAGAACTCACAACCAATGATCAATATGCACATTTTTTCAAAACTCTAACCCTTTTCTCAGTTGCTTGGATACAATACACATAAAACTTAGATAATTTGTTCATTCAACAACAATCACCTGCTCAATTTGACACAACTTAACATCAAAGTACTACTGTTTCAAAATGCAATTCACACATTACTTTTCAAATGAGTGTCTATTCATTTGCTTTCAATTATTTAACTATCAATTGATACAACTGCTCAGAATTACAAGTAACTGTTGCAAAATTCTCAATGCTGTACGGATACAGACAAACAATCAAACCATATGTTACTGTAATTTGCTGTCCAATTCTGCCAACTCGTTAATGGTGATTGGGTGCACTTTGTGGAATATATGAAGAGTTGATATGGATCCAATTGTAAGAGCATGGTGACATGAAACCAGCAGGTGATATAGGTTACAATGGAGGTCAAGCAATGGTGGGATAAGGACGAGGAAGACCTGTTGGTCTTTTGTTTCTTACAGTGCAAACAAGCTGAGGAACACAGCCTTTGATGTTTTACAGTGTCGTCTTTACAATTACTGTAATGATTTTTGCTTTGATTCATATAAACCTATGTTGTCGTTGCACTGTGGTGCTTTGCATCAATATATTACAAAACGTGTTAATTGATTCCACTGTGTATTCTCCTGCATTACATTTCCAGAGATATGTTGACTGTACATGTTAGTACCATAAAGGTGGTTTTGTTCTGCAAGGTAGAGTCGTAAGCTTGTATTTCTGTTTCATTTTTTTGTTTTGGCATCTACGGGCAGCAAAGTAAGAATTTCATTGTGCAGGGAAACATTTTTCCACTGTCCCTGTGCATATGACAATAAAGACTTTGAATTTTAGAATAATGAAATCTGTATCACCTATTTTGTTGTACAATATTTAATGATTGTACGAACAATGACTTAGTGAAACTATGGGTCGCTTGTGTGTAGGTGATCTAGAGTTTTGTTTCAACTGTATTTCACAGTCAATTTGTTTTTTGGAACCAATATTTGTGCAAGTGCAAGATTTCTTTAAAGATGTGAATGCACAATGCAATGTTTTGAACACTGGATAGCCTTCTGTTACAAGTGAAGACTATTTTGAGTTTTGTGTATAGAGTTGTGAAAAATGACATCAAGGTTGTGAAAATTGAAGCAAATCGATTGAAAAAAACTGCAATGCCATTTCTTGAGGTTATGCGTTTACCTTTAATTTTTTTGGGAACTTTCCAATGAACTGCAGCATTTTAAAAGTAGCTATACTGTTTATAAACCACAATATAACTTTGAAAAACCCACATTTCACATTTTGTCTCCATAGACACCTCAACAACAAATAACAATGGAAACATAAATTGATATTCCATCTGTTTCTTGCACATTTTCATCTACTGTTGTTTTTACCAACATCTGCAGGAAACAGTCTGGAAAATATTCTCTTGTTTCCAGTGATGCAACAGTTCACATATGCCACATCACACCCTTTAGTATATGGTTGTAAAAGCTCTTGTAATTGACTGTGGTTAAATAACATGTAATAAAACCAAAACAAAGACATTTCAGAGACATTTAGGACATAAAACACTTAAATAGGGTATAAGACTAGGCACTAAGTCAATCTACCTACTGTATCTATAGACATGGATGGATGGATGGATGGATGGATGGATGGATGGATGGATGGATGGATGGACGGACGGACGGACGGACGGACGGACGGACGGACGGACGGACGGACGGACGGACAGACAGACAGACAGGGTTGCCAGTCCATGACAAAGCCATATATCAACAAAAAACCATTCACACACTCACATCTAAGGCCAATTTAGTTAATAACCTGTTGTCCATAGTTTTGGTCTGTGGGAGGAAACTGGAGTCCCTGGAGAAAACACACCTGTGCACGAGGAAAACATGCAGAATCTATGCAGGAAGTCCCTGGCCTGGATTTGAACTCAGGGCCTTTTCACTGTAAGGCAACAAAGCTCAAGTGAAACATGGAAAGGAAATATGATATTGTTGGGTTAGGATGCCCCCTGCTGAAACCTTTGGGTCAAACAACATAATCAATCAAGGAATACATTAAAACAAATGGAAAAACAAACAGTTTGTGTGTATTTATGGATATGTTTTATATGACTCATTCAGAATTTAGATTTTATTCAATTAAAATTAAAATTCAAAAATACTTTATTAATCCCTGAAGGGAAATTAGATGTTGTAGTAACTCGTTTTTATTTCAGAGAGCCATTGTATACGGTTCGAGCTGTGGACAAGAAGGATCTCCTGTCTTCTGACTGAAGACACTCTGTTCTTGAGTTACTGTGTTGTTGAACTGAGGGTTCTCCATGATGTTCTTCATCCTCCTTTGGACAATCAACTCAAGAGGATCCAGATCAGTCCCCAGAACCTAACCACCCTTCTTTATCAGTTTATTTAGCATCTTTATGTCACTTGCTCTGATGCTGCTCCTCCAACAGGTGACTACAGTTGTTTACATTTGTCAGTATGTCTGATGGAAGAGAAAACTTAAACTTCCTCTTTCTCTCTCTTTGCTTTTCATATATGCAACAGTCTACTATGACAGGTTTTTGTCTTATCCTTTTTCTGATTTACAGTCCAGAAACAGCTCTCATTAATCTCAATATACTGATATTTAATATACTTAATATACTATGCTGGTGGTGGCCATCACAAATAATCCTGTGCGATTAACATTTGCTGAAATGTATTTCAAAAGAGCCTAGAACCAGATCAGAAACCTTTACTACATCTGCCTGACATGTTCTCTGGCAACCGTTTGACCCACATGCGAGACTCAAACACAGACAGCGTTCTCTGGTGTAAAAGTGACAGGTTTATTTACAATATACAGTGGGGCAAAAAAGTATTTAGTCAGCCACCAATTGTGTAAGTTCTCCCACTTAAAAAGATCAGAGAGGCCTGTAATTTTCATCATAGGTATACCTCAACTATGAGAGACAAAATGAGGAAAAAAAATCCAGAAAATCACATTGTCTGATTTTTAAAGAATTTATTTGCAAATTATGGTGGAAAATAAGTATTTGGTCACCTACAAACAAGTAAGATTTCTGGCTTTCACAGACCTGTAACTTCTTTAAGAGGCTCCTCGGTCCTCCACTCATTACCTGTATTAATGGCACCTGTGTGAACTTGTTATCAGTATAAAAGACACCTGTCCACAACCTCAAACAGTCACGCTCCAAACTCCACTATGGCCAAGACCAAAGAGCTGTCAAAGGACACCAGAAACAAAATTGTAGACCTTCACCAGGCTGGGAAGACTGAATCTGCAATAGGTAAGCAGCTTGGTGTGAAGAAATCAACTGTGGGAGCAATTATTAGAAAATGGAAGACATACAAGACCACTGATAATCTCCCTCGATCTGGGGCTCCACGCAAGATCTCACCCCGTGGGGTCAAAATGATCACAAGAACGGTGAGCAAAAATCCCAGAACCACACGGAGGGACCTAGTGAATGACCTGCAGAGAGCTGGGACCAAAGTAACAAAGGCTACCATCAGTAACACACTACGCCGCCAGGGACTCAAATCCTGCAGTGCCAGACGTGTCCCCCTGCTGAAGCCAGGACACGTCCAGGCCCGTCTGCGGTTTGCTAGAGAGCATTTGGATGATCCAGAAGAGGATTGGGAGAACATCATATGGTCAGATGAAACCAAAATAGAACTTTTTGGTAGAAACTCAACTTGTCGTGTTTGGAGGGGAAAGAATGCTGAGTTGGATCCGAAGAACACCATACCTACTGTAAAGCATGGGGGTGGAAACATCATGCTTTGGGGCTGTTTTTCTGCAAGGGGACCAGGACGACTGATCCGTGTAAAGGAAAGAATGAATGGGGCCATGTATCATAAGATTTTGAGTGAAAACCTCCTTCCATCAGCAAGGGCATTGAAAATGAGACGTGGCTGGGTCTTTCAGCATGACAATAATCCCAAACACACCGCCCGGGCAACGAAGGAGTGGCTTCGTAAGAAGCATTTCAAGGTCCTGGAGTGGCCTAGCCAGTCTCCAGATCTCAACCCCATAGAAAATCTCTGGAGGGAGTTGAAAGTCCGTGTTGCCCAGCGTCAGCCCCAAAACATCACTGCTCAAGAGGAGATCTGCATGGAGGAATGGGCCAAAATACCAGCAACAGTGTGTGAAAACCTTGTGAAGACTTACAGAAAACGTTTGACCTCTGTCATTGCCAATAAAGGCTATATAACAAAGTATTGAGATTAACTTTTGTTATTGACCAAATACTTATTTTCCACCATAATTTGCAAATAAATTCTTTAAAAATCAGACAATGTGATTTTCTGGATTTTTTTTCCTCATTTTGTCTCTCGTAGTTGAGGTATACCTATGATGAAAATTACAGGCCTCTCTGATCTTTTTAAGTGGGAGAACTTACACAATTGGTGGCTGACTAAATACTTTTTTGCCCCACTGTATTTACAAGTGACTGAACGTGCTCGGTGTGCAGGACTTCGGGAGGGCAGGATCCAGGAACTGGCGAGGAATGAAGGGTTGTCAGCGTCTTAAATACAGCCTGCTCCTCAATCAGCCCAGATCTCCTCCAGGTGTTGCTCATCAGGCTGCCACAGCTCTCCAGCGAAGATCTTCTCTGAGAAGGAGATCACTCACCTGACACAAACACAAAAACACAGCCCAGACACTGAACCTGACACTGCCATCCCACATTACCTCTCTCAATTTGCAAATTGGGGATACCAAGATGGAGCAGGTCACCAAATTTAAACTGCTGGGCATCGGAATAGACAACCTCTTATCCTGGTCAGATCAGATCAACCACATACTTACTACGATGGGCTGGGGAATTTCCATGTCTAGAACAGGGGTGCCCAAAGTCGGGCCTCGGGGGCCACTATCCTGCATGTTTTAGATGTGTTCCTTCTTCAACACACCTGATTCAAATCTGCAACATCTCAGCAAGTCCAGCAGAGGCATGTTAAAGACCCATTCATCTGCATCAGGTGTGCTGAAGCAGAGGAACATCCAAAACATGTTGGATAATGGCCCTTGAGGCCTGGAGTTGGACACCCCTGGTCTAGAAGATGTTCTGTATATTGTCCAGCCACTGTATTGAAAAATGGTGTTCAAAGTCTTGTTTTGGGGTGGCTGTGGCTCAGTGGTTAGAGCGGTCGTCCTCCAACTTGTAGGTTGGTGGATCGATCCCGGCTTCCATTGCCACATGTCGAAGTGTCCTTGGGCAAGACACTGAACCCCATGTTGCCCCCCGATCTGCATATTGGGCTGTGTGAGTGTTAGCCCCTACCCTCTCCCCCCGGTTTACATATCGGATTGCGTGAATGGGTAAATGCAAAACCTTGTAGTGTGAAAGCGCTTTGAGTGGTCTGAATGACTAGAAAAGCGCTATACAAATACAGGACATTTACCATTTACATTGACATTTTATCTCACTTACAGTATTGTCCAGTAGTCTGGTCCAGTGCAGCCCAGAAACATCTAAGAAAACTTGAAATTGCTCAGAACAGAGCAGCTAGGGTAGCTTTGCACTGTCATTTTTGCACAAATGTGGATGAGATGCATCTCAAACTATCTTGGTTAACTGTGGAGGCAAAAGTAAAATACAGCCTTCTGCTGTTTATGCAAAAGGTCATGATTAACAATATACATCATTATTTCAAAGAAAGAATATTATTTAGTGGATACTGTCATGAGCACCCAACACGCCCAGTCAGCAACAACACGGTCATAGTTCCAAACCTTAGTAGCAATTTCATGAAAAAAACCTATTCTATACAGAGGGACTATTGAGTGGAATTTACTTCCATGTGGTATCAGGGATATTCAAAATCATATAATTTTTAAGAAGTCTATAAAACAAATGCTATTGTCTTAAAGTATTGTGCATTTTAATTATTCTTACTGTTGTAATTGAACAAAGATTCGGGTGCCTTCCACGCTGCACCGCCTGTTCGGGTTCACTTGGCCGGTATTCGGTGGATTTACAGCATAAAAAGCTTAAAATGTTCAAATCAAGTATGTATGTTTTACTCACATGTACCGGTAATTGTATTTATGTATTTTAATATTGTGGACCCAAGGAAGATTAGTAACCACGGCTGTGGAAGCTAATTGAGATCCAAATTAAACAATAAACATTTTCTTTTTGTGTTAAATAATTCTTTATCCCTGCTAGAAAAGTGTCTCGTTGTTTATTCTGAAAATGGTTCCAATTGCCAGCAAGTGGCTTTTACTGTTTGAGAATCAGTAGATCATCTACAATAGACCACAATTCAAGTTCTCTTTTGGAAATTAAATCTCTTCCCTGAGGCTTTTAAATCAAATGAACAAATTGAGTTGCTGCAGCACAAACAAATAAGAAGAAAACATGTCCAGAACAAGAAAAGCACTCTGAGAGTGCAGTTCTCCGCCAAGTGGACATATTGTAGAAAGTACTATTCTGTATCCTTAAAAAAATTCCTGGATCCAGACGGTAATCCGGATCACCCCTAAAATCTAATCAATTCTTCCTTGGGTCATTTCTGACCTTTCCTGAAAATTTCATTAAAGGTAAAAAGCACTCTAAAATAAATGACTTCTTAAGAAGTCAGAAGAACCTTATGAATCGATAAAGCTAAAGTGATCACAGATCAGACAACAGTTAAAGTTTTTAAAGCATAGAAAGTATCTTTTTAATAAAAATCAGTCTGCTTATGAAGAATGAATACAATGTTTCACTTAAAGCAGTACTAAATAACTTCCGCAGCCGTGTTGCTGGAACCGGTGTTCAGCAGAAATATGCTACCTATTGAGATGTGCTACACACGTGCCGTTCTACAGTCTTGAATTCAATAAACAGTTTTATCGTTTACTTTTGTTTCTATATTTTTCCATAAATACGTTTTACCTATAAAATACATTCTCCCAGGACAAGAACGCTAAATATGTTATTTTTACTTTCTTTTCATTGTCAGAGCGACAGGCAAATGTTTGGACACACCCAGAGGAGAAGGACCTAATAATGGCCGACAAGGACCCAAAGGGCTTTTATATAGAAAATATCAGAGAAGGATCATAAAAATATGATTAAATAACTAACAGGACACACTCACCATAAACTAGAATACTGTATAAACTTCTAGTAACATTTCATTATGAAATAAGTTGTCATCAGAACACCACTTTCAGTTGCGACCCGAGTTACGGAGGTTATTTAGTCCATTGCATAGCCATCGGAGGCGCACAGAGTGATGTTTAATATGAAGCTGAACATGTTTTTCAGTGAGTATCCACTTAGACAAGTTTCAAAACCGTAGCTTAAAGTTGTAAAAGTTATTTTGTACTGCTTTAATTTAATGCAGAAAATGAGAAGGTTGCAATAATTAAATCCAACTTAGTTTAATTGGATCTCACCAAATCACCATGCCAAAAAAGCCATCTCAAAGTATGATACAGAAACAAGCCCAACTCACATCAACAGGTTCAGATTCAAAGCCAGTTACGTATATACAATAAATTAATTTGTATTATGATCCGTTTCAATGAACCATTAAATGCTGATTAGTAATAAAGTTTTCTATCTATGTCATTTATCTAGTCAGATTATGCCATTTCCTCTCGCCCTGTCCTTTAATTGTCATTCTTGTTTGGATATTTTGTTGTGTATTTCAGAATCAGAAATGGTTTACTGCCAAGTATTATTTGCACAATACAAGGAATTTCTCATGTGTGTTTAAAGGTACAGTAGGTAAGAATTTTACACTGAAATACTCACACAACAGTCTAATGTCCCACTGATGTTGAAAATGAAGTCACACTGTATTAAGTTTGTATTTAACAGCTGATATTTTACTGTGTAACTGTACCGATGGCCACTTAGCATTTATGGAATCTAGTTTTTTTATCTCGCTCTCCAATCTTTTACATTCAGTATTTGAACGTTTTTTTTCTGAGGACTGAAAAGATATGACACATCCCCTCACATAAGCTTTAAAAGTCTCCCACAATAGGGGATATGTTGTCCTTATCATTCATCTCACAAAACACTTTAATCTGCTCCTCCAAATACTCACACATTTCTTTTCTTGTAAGCAGCTGGGGATCAAGTCTCCATAATTTAAAATTCCCGCCTGATTTCAGAAGTCTTATTGAAATCGAGACTGGACTGTGGTCTGATATATGAACATTGTGATATTTAGTACTCTGGATCCCATGTAGCAATTTACTGTCTAATGGGAAGTAATCTATTCGGGAATATGTATTATGAACCCCTGAATAAAAAGAATATTAAAATATTAAATAAAATATTAAAATCCTCCAAACATCTACAATACCAAAATTATCAAGAAACGACTTTAGAAAAATAGAGGCTTTAGGAGTTGCCGTTCTTTGAGCTGATGACCTGTTCAAATACTTGTCCAAGACCTTATTAAGCATTTGCTAGCATTTTTTTATTCTTTTTGAGTATTTCTTGATGGTTTTTTCTTCTGGAAATATTTTCTAAATACTTTTCTTCTGATTTGGGTGCTGTGCTGATCGAGTTTTTTGCTGGATTTGTCACTTTTTTGCCACTTGTTATGATGTGTAACCATGGCAACAAGAGACTTGTTTACAAGTAAGAGCAGCTAACGGACATTTCTAAGGCTGAAATAATCCTCAAATTGAAAGTCTGGATCCCTGATGAGCTCAAAGAAGAAGACATGGATGCAGAGCAGGAGCAGAGTGAAGAGAGAGAAGGAGGAAGTTTAAACCTTCACTTCCATCAGTCATATTGACAAATGTGAGATCTCTTTGCTAACAAAATGGATGAACTTGAAACTCTGTTGAAATGCAGCATCATGTGTTTCACTGAGACATGGCTAAAGGGACATATCCTGGACTCCAGTGTGTCTCTGTCTGGCTTTCAAACAATACGGACAGACAGAGATTTGAAGAGGAGCGAAAAAAGAAGAGGAGTTTGTCAGTTGATCACATCTGCAGTTACCTGTTGGGGGCGGAGCATCAGAGTATGTGACACGAGGAGGCTGAACAGATTGATAAGGAGGGCTGGTTCTGTCCTGGAGACTGAACTGGAGTCTCTTGAGTTGATTGTCCAAAGGAGGATGAAGAACATGATGGAAAACCCTCATCATCCTCTTCAGAACACAGTAACTCAACAACAGAGTGTCTTCAGTCAGAAGATTCTTCATAATCCGCTGCAGCACAGACCCTACAGGAGAACCTTCCTGTCCACAGCTAGAACTCTCTATGGCTCCCTAAAGAATAACTGAGCTACAACAACACTTGAATTTCCCTTCAGGGATTAATAAAGTATTTTTGATTTTTGATTTGATTTGATTGATTAAAATCTCCCCCAATTATTAAATTTGTTGTTGATATATCTGGAATCAAACTAAATAATTTTTTTTTAATTCAGGGTCATCTTTATTCAGTCCATATACAGTATATTAAGCATGGTAATTGGTATTGTCTGGAATATTGTCCAGAATTATCTGGGTGGTCTTATAGCTTTTACCTTTAACATGCTTGTCTATAATTTTCTTTCTGATCTCCTGAGACAACTATTTCCTTCGCTTCCTCTGGTCCATGTTGAGTGTGATACACACCATGTCACCAAACAATACAGTGACTACCTGGAGCCCTATAGGCCCACTAACCGATTACAAGATTGTAGACACCTGGCTGTGATGCAAAGTAGTAGACACACCTTGAATTAACATGTCCCTTTGGTCACATTAATTTCAGTATTTTCTAGGGGTACCATCACTTTTGTCCATTTGTTCCAATGATTTTTTTTTTATAATTCTGTTGAAGCATGTTTGAAAAGCAATGTCTGAGTTTCACTGGTTCACATTCATAGAATTTTCATTTATTTATTATTATTATTATTGTCAGATTAATGTTTTATCTGTGACCATTGAGAATTTTTCTTTCATTGACTGAAAGGTACCAACAATTTTTATCCACATCTTTATGCTGGTTGCTGTTTTTTTTTAGTTCTTTCAGGTGTCACAATCACGTGTGGCAGTGTTCTTGTTTTCAGTCTTTCTCAGTTTTGTAGCAGTATGTTTATAATTGTTTGCTATTGTGCTCTCTTGAAATATTCTTGTTTTTGTTTTCTTTTTTTTTACAGATGATACAGATGAAGCATTTTATCTTGAGAGGGGCTGAGATAACGGCCCTTCTACAGTCCAGTTCCAGACTATTTTCTGTAATGTCTCTCCAAGCACATCAGGAAATGTGGCAGCACAGGATGAGACCACCCCTCTTTCTGCTATTATGATATCCTCCACTCCCACAGCAAAAGAAGTTTCCCTCCCTTTGTGTAACATCCCTGCTAATATATGTTACAACAGTAATGAATGACCAGTGGCAGTTTGAATGATGCTGTGAAATCTGTATTGTAATGTGCTGTGCTTGTTTGGTGACAGGTAATGTGCCTTCACCATGTGATCAAACCTCTTGTTCTCAATAAAAAACAGAGTGGGGCTGATGATGAACAGTGAAGGTGATCAGAACAGCTGAGCATTTTAATCACAGTTCTGGATCAGGGCAGGCCATCAGAGTGTCTGTAATCTGTCTGTCTCCATATTGTGATTTACACCAAAAGTAACAGTCTCACCAACAGATTCTTTGACCAGATGGATTGACATTGATCTCATTATTAGTTTGGTATTTTTCCACAAAAATACCTTTTTTAGTGGTGGCGGTTTTCTATTGGATCTAGCGCCATACCTTTTGTAGGTACCATAATTTCCAGACTATTAAGTGTGCCTGAATATAAGCTGCACCAACTAAATTAAGAGGGAAACAAGATTTTTACATACATACAGTAGGCTGCACCTGTCTATATGGCGCTTTTCCACCGACAGAACACGGTACGGCTCGGTTCGCTTTAGCCCCCTGCGGACCCTTTTCCACCGCCTTTCTCGGGTCTTAACCGCGTCATTCCGCGCCAACCTGGCCTCTTTTTTCAGACCACCTCCTCAGTGGTCCGAAGCGGCCCAAAGCGGGCCCATACGCCCACCTGTCTACTGATTGGTCCAGTAAACTGCTACCAGTGACACGACTACCTACGTAGTGATAGCCCCTGATTGGCCCCGCTGTGTGTGGTGTTCACGTGGTGTGATTCAGAAAGCGCTCCCACAAAAGGCTTTAAAAAAAACTCCCAGCAACCATACAAATATTTTATTTTAAAATACAATTGACTTTGGACAATGGCGACTTCCTCCACAAGAACCAAAAATCTAACCAACCAAAATGAATCACAGACAGAGTGCAAAGTACAAAAACACACGTATATCCGCCATTGTTGTTGTTGTTTCACGCGCTGTGACGTCGCGGACAAAGACTTTTGCGCGCCACTTTTCATAGCCAGATGGGCACGCCCCTATCCCCACTTACGTCCGCTTTATGTTTCCACCGCCTTAAGCGAGTTGATCCGCGCTATACTGTACCGCTCTCAAGCACGCCATGCTGATTTGTCGGTGGAAAAGGGGCATATAAGGCACAGGTGTCCACATCATTACATTAGATAATTGCATAAAAAAGAGTTTTCAAACTTTCAATTAGATACATACCAGTAGCATAAGGAAATATGTATCATCAATACTGTTTTCCAAACAGTAGCTGTAACACGACTTGTGAAAAAAATGTATTCAATTGATCAACTTTAACTTGAAAGCTGCACTGTGTGCATTTCTTTGTGTTTCCCATGATAAGGATGTGGGCATGAGGCGCAAAGTTAAGTTAAGAATTTAGTGTGAGTGCATTTGATTTAATTAAAACAGTTTCCTCGGTTCATTGTGATCTGTTCGGTCACTGTATTATACCAAAGCGTCTAACGCCACTGTTCACAGAGTATAGCAGCTAGTGTGTAGTTTCAGCAATCAACGAGACTACCACCTTATGGGATCAGTTTGCCAAGAATTGTGGATGTGCAAGACATGTGTTTTGATAAGTGGCTTTGTTTTTCACACAAAAATGTTGTTACCTTAGGTAATCTGCATCGTAACACTTCAAGGCTAAATGCAAGGGCATTACTGGTCGCTCACAAAGCGTCAGTGATGCAAGATTGACTTAATCTTGTCAAATTTCTCCAAGTATGTGATTTACTGTGATCTCCCCTATGTTTCCCTTTCTGACACCCCACTATCCAGACACCCTCTATTCAGACACTTCTACAGTATATTCCAATATGTCACTTGGTTTCCACCTTTCCACCATCCCTATGTTCAGACATCCCAATCTTCAGACACTTTTGTTCAGACACCCCAATGTTCAGACAGTATATTTGTTTTCATCTTTTTATCAACACTTTGTAATCCTTATGAATGTCTGGTCTAATCAGACATTTGAGTTGTAATGCATTTCAAGAGCAACAGATAAAGCACCAGTAAACTACAGGACCCTTGGTCTCTTTTTTTTTTTTTTTAATTTTTGGTGTACAAGGCTTCAGTACAAATGCTCAAGAAAAACTTTTTGTAAGGAGACTGTTAAAGGTCCCATAATATTCTGCTTAGTGGCAATCAATTAATGAATACAGTGAAACCCTGCCCCGCAGACACCCCTCGGGAGTGGACGCCTCTGTCCAGTGGACAGGTTTTGAGCTGATGAAGCGTTTTTACTACTTATATAACCCCTCTGGAGCTGTTCAGGACAACAGACACTTTTTGTCAAACCAAAAAATAAAATCAGTGAAAATTCACCCCACTAATGGACAGCAAACAAAACGAAAATGAGACAAAAAAAACCAGACAAGTATCCATTAAACTTTATTCAAAGTTGAGACATACTCAGAAGGGGATCTGACCATGTGCTAGTTCATAAAATAAGCTCATGTACCAAGGAAATGTCCGTGACAATGGTTTACGGACATTCCTAGATGACAGGACACCCGAACACCCTACCTCTCAGGTGCGGACACCACACCATAACGGACAAAACGGCTGGTCCCGTCAGTGTCCGCTATAGCGAGGTTTCACTGAAGATTCCATTTTTTCCAAGATAAGATTAACTTTTAAAAAAGAACAAAAAATTGTCTTAAAATAGGGGTGTCTGAATATTATGGATGTATGGATGGATGGATCCAGATTAACACTGAGGTATTTCTACTCATCCAACACCTCCACTTCCTCGCCCATTATTAAAATGGGTTTTTGCATTATTCTGGTCTTCGTTTACTCCAGAATCACCTCCTTTGTTAAATTGAGGATAGGACCCCTGTGTACTCAGTCTCTTGTCAATCTCTTATGAACCCAACAACTGCAGAGTCATTCCATCCATCCATGAAACATAGAAAAACCCGGTAAATTGAGAGCTTTGTCTTTCTACTTAGCTATTTTTTCACTGCAACAGACCAAAGCAATGCCCTTATTACTGCTGTCAAAGCCCCAATCCATTGGGCCATCTCCCGGTCCATCCGGCCATTACTTATGAACAAGACATCCAGATATTTAAAAACACCTTCACTTGAGGCAAAGCTTCACAACCAACTACAGTCATGACCAGAAGTTTTAAGAATGACACAAATATTTATTTTCAAAGTTTTCTGCTTCTGTGTTTTTAGAACTTTATGTCAGTTGTTTCTGTGATGTACTGAAGTATAATTACAAACATTTTATAAGTTTCAAAGGCTTTTATTGACAGTTACACGTTCAGTTTGCTCAAACGGTAAACTTTGTGAAAACCAGTATTTGTATAATTTTAAAAACTTTTGGCTGTAACTTTTCAGAGTCATCAGAGTATTTCTGCAAATGACAGGACTCAGACTTGTACTGATCTTCTTTTTTAACTCCCCAGGGATTTGGGGTCTAAATTTGAGTATTATTTGATCTCTTTCTTGTAAACAAGTGTCCCGTTAGGGCAGCTGTTCACAAACTTATTTTGCCACGCACCCCCTTTTATGTCCCGGCCATGTTGAAGCACCCCCAACAACCCGCACTTTAAAAAAAAATGCCACAAGCATTTTTGTTACTGTTGAAAGGAAGTTGAATTTTATTTAGGCTATATCATAGACGGCATGTTTACTCAAATGAACAAAAACCACATCTAATGATGATCTAATGACCACAACAATGCACTCCTGCTTTTGAATTAATCTGAAACACTCTTTCCCTCTGCCGTCTCCTCCAGCTCATCATTTTTTAACTCCTGTTCATTTTCTTCTCCCGTATCCGTCGCAATTCTATCCTCTGTTGCCTTTGATTCGTCACTCTGTCTTGGTTCCGCTCCTTTATCAGTACCTTTGTCTTTCAATTTCTCAACTGACAGTTTCCCCGATTTAGGCCATTTGAGCATATTTGCGATAATGAATGAAGTAGAGGCCACAAGCTAGGTGTGCACTTAAATTGTGTAGTAGAAGAAGAAGAACTTCTTCTACACTTCATTTCTAGATGAAGTGCATTTTGAATAGTAATTTTAATTGTCATTGTTTACAATTTTACAGAGGAAATATTTTTTACACATCTTTATTGTGTGGGGAAACAACACTGTATTTTGTAATTATTATCATTACATTTGTCCGCCATTACATTTGTTTACCTCGCTCACCCCCTAGTGGCAGCTCATGCACCCCCAGGGGTGCGCGCACCACACTTAGGGAATCCCTGCGTTAGGGTTAGGGTTAGGTTACTTAAAAGATAAACACTACTACTAGTAATATTACAGAACTACTCCACCAAGCTGCCACCATGCATAGCACTAATCTAGAACATGCACTGGTGAAATCAAAGAACATGATCCTCACAGTGCTGCCTGCTTTGTCCAGATGACAGTAGGTTTATTGAAGCAGGTGTATCTTACACTCCAACCCCCATGGCAATAAGCAAACTGCAGTGGGTCCTGAAAGATGCTTGTTTTCTTATTTAGGTGGACCAAAACGAGTCTCTCCAAGACTTTCATGATGTGGGATGTCAGGGCAACAGGCCTGTAGTCTTAAGAATGGATGGTTGAGATGTTGTTGGTACTGGAACATTCAATATATGTTAAATTATTAAGAGTTTTAAAAAGTAAATGTGAAAATCAAATAAACAAATATTGTTAAGTTTAAGTATTGATAAGTCATGAAGTAATAAATGCTTTCAATGCTCTTAGTTATTCCTAAAACTGGGTAACTTCCTAATGGCAAATCAAGAAAAACTTACAAAAACCAGACTAAAGGGTTTTACATCCACCCCTTAAATAGACCTTTTTTTAAAGAAAAATGAAAATATAATAGGAAAATGTAAATTATTTCCATAATAACATAATTAAATGAAGCATTTTGGTATAATTACAGGTGTAAATTGTGGTAAGTTTCAGTGTTTTTCTTTTAGGTATATTTAGTTTTTGTTGTACTGCCTTTTATTTTGCAGACATTGTTTATATTTGCCTCAGTAGTCACCCACAACAACACTAAAACTGACATTTGGGCATAAAACACGACAAATTTTAGTCCCTATTTTATTCATAACAATGTTGCCATTTAAATTCGCATTGGGATCCTGAGTGAATTTGCCACTCACAGTATGGCGGACGTGTTGTATTTTTTCGCATACAAACTAGCCTAAAGTGTAGCTTGCTTCAGATTCAGGAAATTTAAACAGGGTTCGTCCTAAGGCAACATTCTTATGCCCCACCATCCTCCGGCCCACCATTCTCAGGCACGTCAAATTTAACATGTAATCCTTACTTCGACCGCTTACTGTAACCATAAAAACGATTATTTTCATATCGAGCAAGAACAACAAAATTGCTGAAACGCAATTCTCATTTTGAGAAGGTTTATTTGCCGTTTGTGTTCCATTGCGCTTGCGCAAACCCTCTACTGGCGGGTCATAAACGCGTTGGGGTCTCTGAGCGGCGGTGAGTCTGCAGCTAGACATTTTGCGAGCCTGTTTGTAAACATGCGTCACAAGCATGTGATCCCGTCGACGCATTTTGCTACGTCAGCCAATCGGGAAACGGGGGTGTGTGCGTGTGGGCGTGGCTTGCGTGTGTTGCTGTGAAAATGTCGGCGGACATGGGGTTTTCATTAGGGCAGGGGGGAACACTCTGGATTCAAAAACAACCAGGAGAGTTGATGGCAGGTTACGAGAGCAACGGAGGTGGGTACCAACAGTGACAGGCCACCGTGGGTAAGGCATTAATCCTCCAAAACAAAAGTGTTTCTTTACGTGTAGGCTACTGGCTACACCCGTGAGTCATGTATGGGTATATAGGTTAGAGTGCGTCTGTAGTGGGCGGTGCCATTGTAATAATGTTTGGTAACGTGTTCCAGTTTTTTTCCCTGCATTTTGTTTATGTAATGTAAAACAGTAAAACAGTGTTGTTTTGAAATTATTATTTGTAGCCTACTTTTTAAATGTCGCTGTAATAGGCTACATCTTAAAAGAATAATTAGGCCAGAGTTATTTAATTAGCCTACTACAACGCAGTGCGTACTTCTATTGTTTTCCAACGGCATCCGGGAAAAGTATTTGCTCACAAACGTTTTCTCGGAAAAGCAAGTCTGTGCGGATCTATGGCTGGTTTTCTTCGGATCCAGGAGTTGGCTGGGATGGAGAGGTGTTCTGGACTCCTCCTGCTGTGAGAGGATGTTGCGCACTTCAATTTTCCAAAAGACAATGAGGGATCTGAGCATCCATGCGGCTCCGACTAATCTGCAATTAGAAATTCTCCTTTGCTGATGCCATCTTAAATACCCTACCTTTTATTTATGTCTGTAACTGTGCTACAGTTTAAAGTAGGTGCCTAGAAAAAACAAATAAACAAAAAAAAAAACTGTGAAACTACTTGAAATTTGTGATGTTCCATTTTTAACTAAAAACGTATGACATAAATATATAACTGAAGCCAACAGAAATGGGCTATTATTATCAATATTTTGTGTAGGCCTATATGTATTTTTTATCTTCTATAGAGACATCAGTGATTTGATTGTTTTATCTAATTGTTTTGTATACCTTAAAGCTAATTTGTCTTTTTATTTGCGAGTTGTTGCTGCGCCAGCACCTTGACTCAGCTCCGGTCCATCCAGAGGTTTCTGTGTCATACGCACTTTTTTCCCGACGTAAACAACCTGTCATTAAAAGCAATATTCTGTTTTAACACGGGATGGCGTAACTGAGCAGGCTTCTGTGCAGGTGTGTTCCAGTAATATGTCAGATATGTTGATATATTAATTCAGCAGGACCGTGTTGTTGTTTATTTAGTGTCAAGTTAATTCTTGTGGGGAGAAGAAATTCCTGATAACTGCAGTTTTTTATCAAGAAGTTTTTTTTTTCACATAATAAATTTGTGAAAGTAAAAAGATTAACTTAAAGAAATTAGAGCCTTGTAGATTTATATTTTCTTGTTTTTACTGAAGTAAAATGAGTCATTTCACAGATCAGTTATTTTACAGAATTAATTTTCTTGTATTGGGTTTTGTCAGAGTTGAAGCATGCATGAAGTTATAAACATTTCTAATTTATTAGTAACTTATTAATAACTGTGTTGTGTTTTTGCAGAAATAATTTTGTCCAGTTCCTGAATGTTTTATGCTAATTAACAGGATATTTTCTGGATCTTTCGAAAAACAAAACTCCCAGACTCTTCTATCATCATATCGTGCTTGACTTGTGAGTGATACTGCAAACCAGGTAAATACAAACACTCAGTTTGGAGTCATTTTTAAAGGAAAAACCTAGGGTTCAAGTTTTCTAGAAGACTAAAAGAAATGGGACTGCTTTTAGATGTTGTGTCCATTGTTCCCTTTATAGCTAAATAAAATGTTGATTGAGTGGACTGAGCACTTTTTCAATGGAGGGATTCAAATTTAGGAAGTGGAACAACCATGACTGAAAGATGACATGACTAAACTTACTCCACTGCCAACCGGATGGAGAGTATAAATAGCAAACAGAAAGGACCAACACATTAATGTATCAGTAGAGCTGTAACAAATCAGCCAAAACACTAACCACATGGGAATTCTTGTTAAAGTGTGGAGACATCAAGAATTTTTTAAGTCATCAAGAATGCTAAAAATCCTAAGAGACAGAGAGAGTCATTGTAGCAAGTTGCATTTAGCTGACCTGGAGTCTGATCTAAAATTGGGTTTCAGGATCAAAGTCTGGGAAGAGACTCATTAATCATTAGATTTGTTGAACGTGTATAGACAACACCTTCAGATAATATTATCTTATAATCACAACAAGATTTCTTCAGAAATGCTGAATGCAACCTGTTCAGGTCACATTTATTCTTCTTTGAATATTTTGTACTTGCATTAAAGGATTGTGTGTTTAGACTGTGTACATCTTTATCCTACAGGAGCAGGTAGACCATCTACAGATCAATACTCTCAGTCTGCACAGGTCAAACATGCTTTGATCACTCTGATCCTTTATATTTCCATACAGCTGGAGGGGGAAACTGATTCTTTTAGCACTGCTCTCGATACTCAGTCCTGTTCAACGGGATGTTTTGTGTTAACAGGCTTTAGTGAGAAATCCAGACATCAAGAGCTCCAAGTGCTTTAGTGAAGAAAATTCTTAACAGATAACATATTTTTAAAGGTGAGGAGGTCAGGAGCTGTTTTTCTCCTTTAAAGAGAAGTTATTTATAGAAACTGTTAAATATACAGAATGTGGGGATTATATTTATGCCATCCATCCATCCATCCATCCATCCATCCATCCATCCATCCATCCATCCATCCATCCATCCATCCATCTTCAGAACCTGCTTCTTCCTGTTCAGGGTTGCTGGGAGCTGGTCTTTTTGATATATCCACGATAAATAAGTATGGTCAGAAACTGACACAATCACATTATTAACCTTGTGTGGGCTGCTCAGCACATGAAGACCACGTAATGCTTCAGCAATAAAGACATAAGAACAATCTTGTCAAGGAAAGGCCAGTTTATAAACTGGAAAGAAACAAGCTTGTTCCTTTTGTTTCAGTCTCTTTTGTACTTTTTATTCCAGCTTTATTTTGGGGATGATGAGCATTTCACAGACCTACCATACATGTGAATATTGAATGTTTTTTTTGAGTTTGTGTTCTAATTTTCTGCTTCCTTTTCTGCAGAACCACTGGCCAAGTTTATATTAGGAACAAAAAAAAAAGAGAAAGAAAATCCTCTAATCAAGGTATGTGAGTGATCAAGCAAACCATAACCCCAGTTCTTAAAAAGTAAATCCTGTCAATGGTTTTCCACAATCAAAACAGACAATTTAAAAAAAGTGATGTCGTTGTTTTTTGTTTTTAAGACACAACAACTTCCTGCTTTACATCCGATCTTAATCAGTTTAATTTTTGTCTGTTTTGTTCAGCATCTTAAAGAGGATGTCCTTTTTATTAAGAAAAACAAGATGTGTGTTTGTGTGATCTGTAACACTGCAAAGGAAGTTCATGTAGTAGGTCAATTCACAGAACTGGGCTGTGAGAGTTGTCCGCCCAACACTATGTTCATTTTTCTCACTTCACACTGGATGTTAATTTTATTAACCCTGGATGCAGCTGAGCATATTGTCACAATTATTTACATTAACAATATGAAAATAGGACATGATTACAAAATAAACCAGTGGTTGAATCAGTAAGTTGAGATCCACAATAGGCAGAATTTAAAGGCGCCTCTCTTTGCTTATGCAACTGATTCACACGCTAGTGATGGTGTGCCTTTAAAACCAATAGTTTGTCAGGTGATCAAGGAGGCTCAGTCAGCTCAACCTCACAGACAGAGGAGCTGAAGAGCGTCTGTAGCCAGGAGCAGAGCGCCAGAGAGGAGGGCAGCAGAGAGGGAGAGACCCAATTCTAAGGGGCATGAGGGGGGGGAAATGAGGACACAGCCACGTCACAGAGTAGGGGACAGGGAGCCATGATGGTAGGGTCCCTTTAACTGCAGTTTGCTCATGCTCACATGCCTTCTGTGGCAGCTAGCAAGTGTGTCTCTGTCTCAGTTTGATCAAGCAGCTGTGTTTGTGTAGCCACAACAGTAGCATAAAAGCACCAAGAATTAAGTGCTGCGTCACCTTCAGGAAAAGGAATAGTGTGCACAGCTGTGTGTGAGTGAACACGCACGTACATACGCATTAGTATGGGATCTGTTAAGTTTGTCTGTGTCTGAGCGTGTGGGTGAGATTGAAGTGGCTATCTGATAGCAGTTTTGCTGTTGTAACGAGATGAAAATAAAAAGAGTGTGTGTGTTCCAGTGGTTAGTAGAGAGGAGGAGAAAACAGAGATACAGAGAGGGAGGGAGACCAAGTCAGAGAGTGAGTGCGAGAGAGTGATTTTGGATTAGTTGCTACGTCACTTTTTCACGTTGGGAGAAACAGAAGCTGTGATAACAGAAGCCCAGAGTCATCGTCAGTCGTTTTTCCACCCGGAGTGGGTACAGGGCTTTCGGACAGCCTCGCCTTTCTCCTCCTCTTCCTCTTCCTCCTTGGTAGTTTTGATGTGCTCTGCCTGTCGTTGCTATAAGTGTGTGCGTGTGTGTATTGCATAGTTTCTGTGAGCTGGTGTCAGAGTTTCAACATGGATGCTGAGTGAGCTGAGCTGATGTGACACAGTTTTACTAGGTCTTGTTTTGATGGCCTGGTGAGGTGGCGCCGGGTGGGCAGAGGTGCGACAAAGGGGTTAACAAAAGAATATTCTGGAGGGCTCCTAATATCACGGCGAACCTCAGTCAAGAATGTTTTGCGAAGAATTTATTGAGGTGCATCGCTTTTTTCCGCACTTTCACCTTGAGGAATATGGACGTTTACGTTGTTGCAAATAGGTGAATATAATCAAGTGCAGTGTTTTTCTAACCTCTTATGAATCAGTGTTATGGAAGTGTGTTCAGATGTACGCATGTCGCACATACAACAACTCAAATCAGATTACATAATAAATTCATCTGTTTATGCCGCCACATCCCTATATCTGTGTTTGAGTTGTTTACTGCTGCTTTACTATTTCAGGTAACTCTGAGCAAAGAATCAGCATCTGTGAATGAGAGACATGAGAGAAGAGACTCTTAAAGATCTAGATATTAGAGAATAGTTTGTTACCTGGTGTTACTTTTTTCATGTGATTTGTTTTCACTCTCCACAGCCTGTGGGATTTGGTAAAACCCTCCCTGAGACACATTTGTTCCTGCGTAGTTAGGAGAGATGGAGACGGTGGTGACGCAGTTGTTTCTGGGCTGGACTTCTCTGCAACTAGAACATAGCCTGTCTGTCTGTCTGTCTGTCTGTCTGTCTGTCTGTCTGTCTGTCTGTCTGTCTGTCTGTCTGTCTGTCTGTCTGTCTCCTGAAGAAAGAAGAAAAACAGTGAGGTCCAAATGTCATGGCTCAGGATCAGAGAGACACGTAAATGGGGAGGGGAAAAAAGAGCAGAGACAAGCTGGGACAGAGGGAAGAGAGAGAAGTTGTTTACCTTGTTCTTTTTTAGTGACTCTGCTTTGGCTTCTCTCCAGTTCACATGTGCTGGACTGGACTTCCTAAAGCTGCTGCATCACAGGCCTTCGTGCCAAAGCTGGATTCTCATTGGATGGGAGGAGCTTTTCTGGCTCTACAAACTGCATAGCATTGTTTTATTGGCTTACGCTGGCAGGCAGCTGATAATTGATAGGTGATTGGCTGGGAAGCACTGTAATCTCATACTCAGTTTATGCACTTTTAGTGATGTTTGCTTACATGACTTTACTTGCTTATTGTTAAATCGACTTTTTTAAATAGGAGTGTGCAGAAAACTGAGTAAACTGAAGACAAACCAGTTCCATTAGATGCAGAGCATTATTCTTCTACGTTTGGTGTGCAGTTGCTGTAAATAACACAATGTGTATTCCTGAGAAGACAAATCTCACCTGCTGAGCTCAAACCTGTGACAGTAACAGTTGGAATTAATGACCAGGATGTAAACTAATTATATTGTCATATCCCATTTGCAATCCCAATATCAAGTGAGTCACACTTCCAGGAACCTTTTTACAGTCTGAGTTCCATATCAGTTTCCTTCTGGGAAACTGAAGGGTGTGTAGAATTGCATTACACAAGTCCTCCTCTTCATTCCAAACTGTTCTTCTTCACATTCTTTGCATAATGTTCATTTTGAGGGCAGAAATCCTCTAAAATAATGTGTTCCTAGAAGACAGAGGTTTTCATGTTCTTTTTTAACTTGAAGCTCAGATTTTCTGAAGACACTACCTTTTTAAGACGATACTAGAGTGCGTGTGGCTGCTTGTGGTCTGCATTGCAGTTTCTGGGTCGATGTTAGTCTGTTTATTTTTTTTCTTCCAAATGTGCTGATAGTATAACAAAGTCTGTTAGAGCTTTGTTTTTTTTGTTTCTTTTGTGAAGATACTGTAGCATCAGTTCTGAGGAAAGTACTCTCACAACCATCTCCCCTCTATCAGGAGGATAATCTTTTTGGATGACTTAGCGCTGTAGTCTACAGCCTCCATGTTTATCAGTCAGTGTAGGTGTAGGCGAGATGCGACACAGTTTGAGACAGGACTGTTCTATTTTCAATAGACAAGTGATTCACTACTGAGGTGCATTAAATGCATATCCCTGTGAATATAGTTTTTTTTGCAATAGTTTTACTTAAAATTTTTAAAAAGTACCAGGAATTTTAATAAAACCTAAATGAACAAATACAATTACTTTACCAACCTTTTTCTTTACTCAATTTGATTAAATATTTATTATCTGCTTGTGACAAAATAAAAGCAACCGGATGTTAGAAGAAATTATTCAAATTAAAATTTAAAAATACTTAATTAATCCCTGAAGGGAAATTACATGTTGTAGTAACTCAGTTCTTCGTCAGAGAGTCATTGTAGAGGGTTCTAGTTCTGGGCAGGAAGGATCTCCTGTGGCGGTCTGTGTTGGATCTGAAGAAGCTTCTGACTGAAGACAATCTGTTGTTGAGTTAATGTGTTGTAAAGAGGATGATGAGGGTTCTCCGTGATGTTTTTCATTTTTTGAGCGTCTTCCTTTGGACAATCAACTCAAAAGACTCCAGATCAATCCTCCGAACAGAACCAGACTTCTTTATCCATCTGTTCAACCTCTTCATGTCACTTCCTCTGATGCTGCTTCACCAACAGGTGACTGCAGATGTGATCACACTCTCCATGACAGACTTATAAAAGATCTTCAACATTTTGCTGCAAATGCTGAGGGATGTCCTCAAAAAGTACAGTCTGTTCTGTCCCTTCCTAAAAACAGCATCATGGTTGTGTCTCCAGTTCAGTCTGTTGTCCAGGTGAACACCAGGTATTTATACTCCTCCACCACCTCCACTTCTTCTCCCATGATGGAAATGGCTTTTGGCATGTTGCTGCTCTTCCTAAAATCCACAATAATCTCCTTTGTCTTCTTCACATTCAAGATGAGATGAATGTTCCCACACCAGGACACAAAGTGGTCCACCAGCTCGCTGGACTCAGTCTCTTGTCCATCTCTGATCCACCAACAACTGCAGAATAATCAGAGTATTTTTGCAGATGGCAGGACTCTGACCTGTACTGAAAGTCTGAGGGTGAAAAGGAATGGTGACAGTACAGTCCCCTGTGGTGACTGTACTCTTTGTATTAAAACTGCGAAAATAAATTACTGTAAAAATTACTCTATTATAACTCCTGCAGTTTTGCTTGAAAAAGTTTTTCCCCAATTCTGTTCCACAAAGGTGTTTTTAACCTCCTGGAAACTGCTGGGCTACTTGCTTCATGTTAAAGTCAGCACCCCAACATGGATAATACAGAGATTCATTTCATTCTGCTGCTTTTCTTTTTTGGAACATCATGTATTCTTTAGCTTGTTGTATTTTATATTATAGCATTTCTGTAGAGCTTCAGTTCATGGACAGCTCTCCCAGCATTATTCTATATAACTGCTTTGGCAATGTTGGCAAACTGTCTTAACCCAGATTCAGTTAAACAGACCCAAACTATGACAGTTCTACCACTGTGTTCAACAGATAGACTTACGTTCACAATATATTTCTTTCTCCACACAAAATTCTTTTAATCTTTTTCATCTAGTCACTTTATCCAACACTCTTTTGGTCCATACGAAATTCCATGAATTTCAGCTGAGCAGCAGTGTTTTCTTTTTCAAAGCTGCTTTCAAACTAGCCACACGTCATTTTTCAGTGAAGAAGACACGTGAAGATCAACATTAAAGTTCCTTACTGACGTTTACACACCATGTTCATGAATTGATCATTGTTATTTTGAGTGGCAGTAGCTCAGGTGTGTGTCTTCTGGGAACCAGAGGGTCACTGATTCAAATCCCCTCTCATCCGAAAAAATTTGCTTTGTTTTGTGGCCTTGGGAAAAACCCTTCAACCATCTCTCCTGTTTGGTGGTGGTCAGAGGGTCCGGTGGCCCAGAGCAGCTGTGACTACAACATGTAGTTTATCACCACCAAATGTCTGAGTGTGCGCATGACTGCGTGAATGAAAATTTGTAGCATAAAGCTCTTTGTGAGTCATCTGACTTAAAAATCATTATACAATTTATCATTTGATTTGTTGATTACCTGATCAACCAGGCCCTCACGTCTTTGAAAGATTACTTTACAAAGACGTGAGGGCCTGGAGCTGAACCGCTGTCTCTCAATTTTGAAGGCGGGCTTAGCCAGTTGAGAGAGAACCAATCACAGAAACCCGAAGTGACGCAACATATGTGATGCTAAAGCAGATACACATGAGGCGGAACAAAAACAATAGGTTTAGCGAGCGGAGCCGTAATGGTAGCTACAGAGCCATGGTTAATGGAGGAGAAAAGACTAAAATTAATGACAGTTGTCGCTTTTGTGTCAAAAACTTGCGAATACGAGGTGTCATTGCACACTCCGTTCACATATTTGACCGCCACAAGCAAACACTGTGCAAACACAGAAGTAAACACTTCATCCACAGCCGAGTCCGCCATGTTGAATGTTGTGCTCTGGGTGGAAAACGCTAGTTCCATGTTTTCAGGATGACACACAACAAAGGTGATATGTAATTGGTCCGCCACAAAATTTGACACGGAAATGATCCGGTGCAGCTCCGGTGTCAGACCCTTCTGCATTTGAACATAATGCAGGAGGATCTGATTGGTCAGGCTAATTTGTTGACATATTATACTTGGTGGTTCCCCAAAAATGTTTTTTATTTGTGACATACTTTAACTCTAAAATATGAAAAGATTAATAAATTCATTAGGGTTGTTAAGCTTCAAATAATTCACTTCAGTTCAAGCAAAAATTGAATGTCATAGTAATTTTTCAAGTTTCTTAACAGTGTCCCTATAACTACTACATCACTACTTTGTATTATAATTTCATGGTAAACTCAATCAAGTCTGTTTACTGGCATATTTCCATTTTTCTGTAAATACAGGTTTAAACTTATCCCTATCATGTTTCCCTATGTGTTCCACAGTTCCACTGTAAATATGTGGTTTACCGGTTCCTCAAGGCCTTCTGTCCCTTTAAATCTTTTATAAGCATTACACAACAGGTCGAGTGACACAGAAGCCATAAACAACCAGAAAAAGAACACTGACTAGAGAAGAGTTGAAACTGCTTGGCAAAGGAATCCGACACCTATGGACAGAGACGCTCTGATCAGAGCGGTTACTGTAGCTACCACACACAGAGTCAACAGAACATATTCTTACACTAACACGGAAAAACATCTCACCCTGATCCATCTGAAGCTTAATAAAGGGTTTGTAAATGCTATGGGTGGGGTGGGGTCCTCTTTCCTTTTATTGTAAAAATCAAAGGAATTATATCATGTTCTCTATAAGATGTTTTGAGGCTGGACCTAGGCCTATTTTATTTGACTTTTAATTGTTTAAAGGAGGTAGTATTTTGGAGAATTGTTATATTGAAAACATGAAAGAATTGTGTCAGACTGTGTGGGGGTTGTAGAAGTTTTGAAGGAAAACAAATTGTCAGTGCTTTGTTCACCTTTGTGTAAATTGCTGGCTCTTTGTTCACCTCTGTGTTATCAAGAAAAAACAGCAGGTGAACAAGGAAATTAGTTTTAGTAGTATTGTACTTTGTCAAGGCACTTGGCAACCAGTCAGTAAACTGGCACCCATCTGTGCCCCACCCCCTCAGTGTGTTGTTGCTGTGCTTTCGTGTCTTGGCTTTCTTTCTGCCTGAAATTAACAGCCATGTTCCTTCTTTTTCTTTGTAGTGGATGGAGAACAACATGCTTTTATCCTGTGTACTACCAAGCAACAGAGAGAATGAGACTGATCCTGCATGTAGAACTGCAGGTGAGCCTGTTAAGTTGAAGGCATCCGATGGAGAGGAAGCATTTTTCTGTCATGTTGTTGTTGTTTGATCCTCACACATCTATATAGCTTGGATTAGATATCAGATCGGTCGTGTGGGTGTGCTGAAGGAAGAAACGAAAGACTGAGAAGAGTGTAGGCGCTTTAAACAGTGTTTTTTCCTTTTCATTATTCTCTTTTTTCTAATGTCTAGCTCCATTTGCATTACCTCTTTCTTATTCCTGTGAATCAGACTGCACAAACCTTAATCTAAACTTTTTCATATTTTATTACATTAAGCATCCTTACTCTCCCAGATGCTTGTAGGTGGTTTTGGTTGGACCCTCATCCTGGTCCAATAAAATCAAGCTAAAAGACAAGTTAGTTTAAAGCTCACTGCACTTTTTATTTATTCAAGATATCATGTTAGCATAGCGGACACAAACAAGTCATTGTTTAAAATCTAAGTTCATTTAAAGTTAGCTCCTCAGAATAACCTTAATATGACTTGACGTGGGCCGATGTGAGAGTAGGGAACCCCACTCAGGCCCATCATAGCAGCATCAACTCTATAACTTACAACATTGCAAAACACCTTGCCACCATCTTAGCCCTGTAAAACATCACATGCCTTGTAATGACTTTTGTTATAAATTGGAACTATATAAATAAAACAAACTATTGTATTTGGGAAAAAAACAAATTATTGTAAATCGTACATGGGAACAGCACAGAGTCATTGATTCTGGTGTATGGATATCACATGGGTCATAATTTATGTTCATGAAGTTATAGCTTTCACCAAACACATCAACTCTGTGGATAAAAAAATCATGTTCACCAGAGCATGTGGGGAACAACAAATTGCCTTTTTTGGATTGTGTTATGCAAATAGAAGAATATCGTAGTTTCAAGCATACAAGCATATAGGAAACCCACACACAGACTAATATTTGCATTTTGACTCACACATCCACTGGAGCACAAACTGTTATCAGAACCTTAAACAATTAGGTTGAAAATGCTCCCACCAAGACAGAAGACAAAGAAAGAAAAAAGAAGAAAAATCTCCAAACCTGCAGAAACATAAACTGGGCATTTTTTAATCAACAAAGAAAACTGGTGCAGACTCAACAGAACAAAAGAACAACAGAAACAGAAATATTGTCAATCTGTACGTGGCAGGAGAGTCTGAAAAACTCAAGTGAATTACATAACATCCCAGTAAACTTTAAACCTAACAACAACCTCAGACTGATTAATTCAAAGGAAAAAAAAAACACCCAAACAAAGCTATGCAGTTCACCTCCATTCTTATCTGACTGCCAACCTGCCTGTATAACAAGGGGGAAGGAGGAAAATGTATTGCTGTACATGACCTGAGTTTATGTTCTCTCAGAACAATTCAATAACTTTGGTACTTTATTTTGTGTCTAATGCTGAGAAACTGGCCCATGTTTCATTATAACAGTGTGATTAAATACCATGCAAGGTTGAGTCACAGTGTAGTGGGTGTTTGGTTAATGCATGATTCACATCTGTAAGTAAAAAAATACCTTCTAGTCCTCAAGTAAACTATTTCACAGAAAATTATTTATTATTACAATTCCTAACCTTTACAGATTCAGCTTGTCAGTGGTGAAAGCACCATATGCAAAGTCTCATACTTGAAGAGAGAACTTTAGCTTCCTGTTGCTTCCTGTTACTATTAGAAAGCCTTTGATGTCCGAGGAACAAGTTATCTCACAAACTCCTTTGTAGATAAATATTTTTGTAAAACATAATTTCCCCTTTACTGCCAGAACACTAAAGGTTCTAGAGCTGGAAGAGTATCTGGGATTCACTATTTTCTAGTTTCTCCTCAAATCATTGGAACTTTCTGACTGATATCAGAAAAGCCAATTCACTTTGTATTTTTAAAAGAAAGCTTGATATTCCTTTACCTCAGTTTTTCATCATTAATAATTTTTAATTCTACTGAATTCAGTGTTCAGTAGAACCAGGCCCAGAACGGGCAGCCTTCTGGGGTCTGGGAGGACAAGAGAGAGACACAGACAAACACAGAAGGCCTGGGCCACTCATCGTTTCTATGGAAAGAAAAATAGAGTTAAAGTGTCTCTGACGTGGGATTTTTACGTAATATTTCACTACTTCATATCAATCAATGTTACATTTGTGCCCTTGGAACACTTTTCCACACAACCCAAGATGAGCAGATTTCCAGTAATAATATCTAAAATATGCATATTTATGGAATATTACAGCACAATTTTGAGGAAGACTCATTTCCCAAAAGCAATGAAATGCAGGAACTGGAAATGTAAACAAAGTGATTACTATGGTAGAAACCATGACAGAAAATGGAAAATCAGTGATTGGGGAAATACGTTAAGAAAACAGAGTTAAGAAACCATCGGCTATACAACATTTCACCATATTATCAATGAAAACATGAGCTCTCAAATGCTTTTCAATGTCCATGTAAGATGTAAACAAAGAGCTAAGTTCCTGTGTTTCATTACTTCCAGTTTCAAGATTGTCATACAACACAAATTTTCGCTTTGTTTCAGTATACAAAGTTATGTTTCTTAATGTTTTATTGAGACCCAAGCATGTCAAAGACGCTTTAAAGTTAATGGATTCAATTACATAAGATAAAAACATAGAGAATAAAGACAGCTAAGTGAAGAAATGTGGTCAGTGTGTCCTCCAGCAGTCTAAGCCTATAGCAGCCTGAACTAAATGGAAAGCTTTGGGTGACCTAAGCCAACTATAATCAAATGACTGATCAAAAAGGAACATTTTAAGTCTATTCCTTGACTACACAGGGTGTCTGCCTCATGGATTAAAAGTGGAAGCTGGTTCCACAAGAGAGGAGCCTGATAACTGAAAGCCTTTTGTTTAGTTTTGTTTTTGCTGTTTGTTCCTGAGGTCCTCAGGTCAAAAAACTACAACTTATGTCTTATTTGACTTTGAAAACAAAAAGTGTCTACCATTTTATGTTTTAAGACATGCTTGTAATTTAATTAAAGGTGGTATATGGAACTTGGAACAGAATAACACAACTTGCTAGTTACATGGGAAACCCCAGGGGAAACCCTCTATGGCAAGCAAATAAGGTATATAATCACCACATATCCCCGGTGCTTCCAGCTGCTTAACTCCACAGTACCAGCCTCACTGTGCTGGATTATTTACAGTATTAGGCAACCGAAAATGATACCCGCTGCTCTGCCAGCTATTGGCTGGTAGATGTAAACAAAATGCCAACGCTGTGCCTGCCAAAATTAATATTTTATAATATTTTACTTCAAATATAATTTTTAAAGGAAATGCTGTATTTTCATTTTACAACCCTCTAAACACCCCGTGGAGGCATTATTTTGTTAAAAATATTGTTTTTTATAAAAATATTCCATATACCACCTTTAATTGATTCAATCAGGCTTGTTAGATAAATGTAACTCTGCATCATCAGCATAACCATGGAAATGTATCCAGTGCTGTCTAATAATTTTATGTAGCAGTAAGATAATATAGAATATTGTTCCAAGCACTGAACCCTGAGGGACTCTATGATGGACTCTGATGCATCTGATATTTTGTACATTTCTATTTATGTACTAAAATATTTAATTAAATATTTAAAATGTTTAAATATTGTATTGTTTCTAAGTGGGCTAGATTAAATGATTCTGGAACCTACTACATAAAACTTGCTGCTCTTTTTATGTTTGTTTTTTCCTTTTTAACATTAACATAACTTTTCATCTTGTTCTAGATTCTTTGGATTTTTCCACATGATGCCTTTCTCAGAAACACCCCCTTTGGAAGCTGGTTTCAAATGGTGGCTTAGAGTAATGTCATCTGTCTAGCACCATTTGAAATCAGTGTTCTTTGGGTGGGAAGAGTTTTTCACTGCAATAACAACAGGTAGATGGTGCCTGTCACAGAAGCTGAAACAAAAAGATGTCACTCCTTGAAGTCTCCAGTTGCTGAGCTATGAACCATATGTCTACAGCGAAGTTCTGATTTTTCAAGCCCTTTGTCCTCTCTCCAAGGTTGACTGATTTCTTTTGGTGTTCAGAGTCCATTTCTGTTTCTAGCACCATTTGAAATCGGTTACAGTGAAGGACAGATTTCATCTCACCTTGAGAAGTAATTGCAGCGAACTTGTGCTCCTTCTTTGACTAAGAAGCAAAATTTTGACATTTGGATAAACATCACAATAAATTACAAGACCAGCACGAAATATAAAAAACTTCTGACCTCTAAAAACAAATTAATGCAATTTAAATCTAGTGAAGAGTATAACATTTCCTGTACTAAGATATATGCATCAGTAACCACAGGCACAGGAAGTTTCTCCCAATCACTGCAGTTGTAACTTTTATGCCATATATTTTGTTTGCACTTGATTTTTAAACATTTTTTACAGTTTTCATATGTCTACTCTATTAGATAACATGTATTTTATTATGAAAATGTGTATTTGTCACATGTTGATTATTGTATGATACATCTTATCAATATAATATAAGAATACACATACACCAGCAGTCTGTGGAGTAATATACTTCATACTAGAGCATATTTGGACTTGGTACTTCTTTTCCTCTCCCCTTGTCTACTTGTCTCATTTGAAATGCAGACTGCACATTGTGCTGTTATGCTCATGTACGGGATTGAAATTTTCAAAAAGCTGCTGAAGTCTGAAGAAAAACTTTCAAAAGATGTTCAGACAGTCTGAAGAAATATTGATTTATTGATTAAGACCACACCAAATGAAACCTATTTCTTCTTTTGGATTTCTATTATTAATTTGTGGCAATAAAAATGTTGAGAAATGCAGCCTAAGGGGAGCACAAGCCACTGTCTCTCTTATGCCAGTCCCAAGCCTGGATAAATGCAATGGGTTGTGTCAGGAAGGGCATCCAACATAAAACATGTGCCAAATCAACAACAATGGAAGATGTGATTTCAATACTAGATTGATTGTGGCCAGGGTCAACGAAAGTATGGGACTTTTTTTTCACCCCATGTCCTGTTTGGCAAAAAAAGCAATCGGAATTGTTGTCCGGATACATAGAAATATCTGGCAAATTTATTCTCACAAGCTGAGCATTCAGCAATCACTGCAGTGTTCAGCTTGTTACTTTTATTTAATGTGATTTTTTTTTAATGTGTTTTGTTTATTACACGAATCAGCTGACATGGCTACAGAGACAGGAAATGAGGGAAAAAGAATAAAGAAAAAAGATAAAAATCTGTAGAAGGAGAGAAGGTGGGAGAGAGAGAAATCTGCTTCAACAACTGCTGAGAGACAAAAACAAAAGCAGAGACACCACCGCATCGACCAACATCTACGATTAAAGAAGCCATTTCACACAAATGTCATGAATTTGTAGTTATTTCTGAAGTATTAACCTGTAATATGAAACATTTTATATCTAAAAAAAACATTAGGAAACACTGATTTACAGACCTTTCGTTCTGTCTGCGTGAAGATTCGGCTGGCCTTGTCCGGATTCGGGCAGCAACTCATTAATATTAATTATGCGAATTTGTTGGACTCAGATTGGCTAACAAACTAGCCTATGAGAGAATGGCTTCCTGCTTCCTTCCCCGCTGCACTCGGCAACAGCGCACCGAGTCTCTTCCTGTTTGAAACATGTTTAAGCTACAGCTTTTAGCCAGCAGCATGCTAGGCGTGGTTTCAACTGTGGGAGCTGATGAATACTAATGAGCAAAGGAGTTGTGATGCAACAGATACAGACCATTCAAACTTGGGAGATCGCCTGCATAGTTTGAGAGATAAAAACTGAAAGAGAAGTTGTTGTGGTGTTTTCGAAACCAATATGAAGGTAAGTGTTGGAGATCTTAAGGTTTTACGAGGTTTTGAAAAGGTTACAGGTCATGTTGCAGGAGTTAGTGATCTAAATTTGCCCTGACTTGTATAAACACTTCTGTCTTTATCTTGGAAAATAGTTGGTTTATGACTTGTTCCTGTTGTTTATCCACAGGTGTGGTTGTTTATTACACTCTGACTTTATTACCTGACCCAAGCTTACTCCCCCTCTGTATCCTCCAGATGTTGTGTGTCTTTGTCAATAAATGAGCAAGGATGAGAAGTTTTTAGGCGAAGTTGACTTCAGCTTGCCTGAAAAGCACTCTCCCTTGCAAGGCAACCATACCCCTGTGTCTGACTTCTGTTTTTTTTGTTGATTAAAAGTCATTTAACTTAGGGGTATTAAAATATCCTAACAGTAAGAACACTTGTGGAGCTAAAATATTCAACATAAACCTCAGAAAAAACTTTTTAATGGCCTCTTTAAGAATGTTCGGGAGGTGAAAAGAGTTTCAGATAGGGAGATGGAAATTGAAGGTGTTGTTAGTGTGTATGCCCCACAGGCAGGATGTGTGTTGGGAGAGAAGGAGAAATACTGGAGTGAGTTAGATGGCGTAATGCAATGAGTTTCCCCAGAGATAAGAGAGTGGCGATTGGAGCAGTCTTCAGTGGACATGTTGGTGCAGGTAACAGCAGTGATGAGGAAGGGATGGCAAGGTTTGGTATCCGAGGACAGGAATGCAGAAAGACAGATGGTGATAGACTTTGCAAAAAGGATGGAAATGGCTGTAGTGAATATTTTCTTTCAAAAGAGGCACATAGGGTCACTTATAAGAGCGGAGGCACAAAGGTTGACTATATCTAACCCTCAATTTACACCAGGCGTGTCAGCGGGAGTGGCAAGACAGATGATATACCTGTGATATACCTGTGGAAGTAGGAAAGTATTTGGATGAGATGGCACTAGAGTTTTTGACTCCATTATTTAACAAGATTTCAGCGAGTGAGAGGATTGCTGAGGAATGGAGGCAAAGTGAATGTGCTGATCTTTAAGAACAAGCAAAACTTGCAGAGTTTTGGAAAATAGAGCATAAAGTTGATGTGTCATACAATGAAGCTGTGGGGAAGAATCATATAACTATGACAGAAGATAACAATTTTGAGCAGCAGTATGGTTTTATGCCAAGAAAGAGTACTACTATTTGCTTTGAGAACATTGATAGACAAGTACAGAGAAAGCCAGAGGGAGCTTCAATGTGTCTTTGTAGATCTAGAAAAAATACATGACAAGGTACCAAGAAGAACTGTGATATAATATGAGGAAGTCAGGAGTTGTAGATAAGTATATTAGAGTGGTGCAGGACCTATATGCCAGTTGCGGGTGGCCGTAGTCTAGCGGGATGAAGGTTGCCTCTTGTTCAGAGGACCGGGGTTTGATCCCCGGTACAAGCAGGCTATGTGTCAAAGTATCCTTTGGCAAAGATACTAAACCCGCAACTGTTCCTGCCGTAATCTGTCGTGAAGGAGGTCATCCTCCGATTGGGAGACCGGCACTCCATCCCAATTCCTGGCAGAGGCATACGTGTCAAAGTATCCTTGGGCAAGATCCCCACAAGTGCCCCGGGTGTTGTACAAAATGGCTGCTCTCTGCTCCTCACCTAATGGTGAGAGTGGTTTAAATGCAGAGCCAAATTTCCCCAAAAAGGATAAATAAAGGAAAATATCATTATATTATTGTAAGGTGGTGGTGAGATGTACTGTAGGTGTGACAGAGGAGTTCAACATGGAGGTGGGGGTGTATCAAGAATTTTATGTTTTGGAATCGATTATCTTATTAAAATATTGATATTTTAGTCATTTTAAGTCAATATGTAGTTTGTCATTACCTGGAAAATTGTATAAATCGTGTTCAGTTGGTCGGAACTACTTCTTCTTCTGCTTAGCAAAGTGCACATTACATTATAAAAACAGAAGGACGAAGAGCGGTGCACTGCTGCAGTCCGTTTGCTGTCAGCTAGAATTTACACGGCAGAACATCGTCATGTGTGGAGCAACTTTAGTGTCCCAAACAGCATTGACGCAGTACGTTACATGTATGAAGACTGTGAGTTGTTCACCGGTAGCATGCTATGTGCTTTAACACCGGCAGGATCTGTGGAGGACGTCTACTGGGTGTGCTATCAAAATAAAAGCACTAACTTCCAGTCAAGCGTTGCAGATGGTGTGTGGAATATTAACTTTCCTTCTCCAAATGGATGCAGTAACTCAGTGCTCCTGCCCTTAAAATTACTGAACCAACACGTGGAAACACTATAAACATGAAATATTTAAAAATAAATCATTAGACAGAATATGAGGATGTTATGATCAGAGAGAGGAGAGGAAGGATCAGGCTGCGAGGGTGAAACAGACATCTCTCTTGAAATTCTTCAAGGATCCAGGTAGAACAGAATGTGGAGTTGTTGAGACTTTAAGCACCATTTCTAAATTAGTGAAAGTGATTTAAATAATCTG
The DNA here is from genome assembly GCA_006937955.1 of Pachypanchax playfairii. Taxonomy (NCBI): domain Eukaryota; kingdom Metazoa; phylum Chordata; class Actinopteri; order Cyprinodontiformes; family Aplocheilidae; genus Pachypanchax; species Pachypanchax playfairii. Next base: position 1,536,140 of record SSNP01000032.1, on the reverse strand, counting down.
GTATAAAGGTATTTATTTGTTGTAGTCAAATGAGAACAACCACCTTAAATACATTCATTTTAAAATGTAATTTAAAAAATAATAATTTTTTCAGCAGAGTATCGGTATCGGATCGGTATCACCCATACTGGTCTGAAATTTACTTGGTATCGGATTGGAAAGACAATTTGTGGTATTGCACATCACTACTATGAAGGTAAGAACACCTGTGGAGCTAAAATATTCAACAGAAACCACAGAAAAACATTTTTAAATTGAAGGGCCTCTTTAAAGAATAAAAAGATTAAATCAAAATGACATCTTTTACACAGAACAGCTATTATTTTTAGATTTTTCCTTTATATTTTATTTAATTATTTCCTCAATGGTTGAATTTTCAGCTTTATTTTCTGATTTATTGTTTACTTCTGGGGGTTCCTCTGATCCTGAGGTCCTCCTATCCCTTTTTTCTGCCTCTTGTACTTCCCTTCTTAATCAGATTGCTCCTTTTAAATCCCGAAGCTCCCGCTGCCGCTCCGACCCCTGGCTTAATCTTCATTCTCGTACTGCCAGACAGGAATGCAGGAGATGTGAGCGGTGGTGGAAAAAGGTTAGATCTCCTTCCTTCCAGCTTCTCCGTGAGGCCTGGCGGAATTACCAGCGCGTTGCTCGGAGGGCCCGTTCTGATTACTTTGCTGCTATTGTCACTCAACACTCAGGTAACCAGTGAGTCCTTTATTCCACTGTAAATCAAATCAAATCAAATCAAAAATACTTTATTAATCCCCGAAGGGAAATTCAAGTGTTGTTGTAGCTCAGTTCTTTTTCTGGGAGCCATAGAGAGTTCTAGCTGTGGACAGGAAGGATCTCCTGTAGAGGGTTCTAGGTGTGGACAGGAAGGATCTCCTGTAGCGTCTGTGCTGCAGCGGATTATGAAGAATCTTCTGACTGAAGACACTCTGTTGTTGAGTTACTGTGTTCTGAAGAAGATGATGAGGGTTTTCCATCATGTTCTTCATCCTCCTTTGGACAATCAACTCAAGAGACTCCAGTTCAGTCTCCAGGACAGAATCAGTCCTCCTTATCCATCTGTTCAGCCTCTTCATGTCACTTGCTCTGATGCTGCTTCCCCAACAGGTGACTGCAGATGTGATCAGCTGACAAACTCCTCTTCAAATCTCTGTCTGCTCATATTGTTTGAAAGCCAGGCAGAGTCCAAGATATGTTCCTTAAGCCGTGTCTCAGTAAAACACGTGATGCTGCATTCCTGATACTCTGGCTGGGTCTTCAGCAGAGCTTCAAGTTCATCCATTTTGTTAGCAAAGAGATCTCACATTTGTCAATATGACTGATGGAAGTGAAGGTTTAAACTTCCTCTTTCTCTCTCTTCACTGTGCTCCTGCTCTGCATCCACGTCTTCTTCTTTTGAGCTCATCAGGGATCCAGAGTTTCAATTTGAGGATTATTTCAGCCTTAGAAATGTCCGTTAGCTGCTCTTTCTTGTAAACAAGTCTCTTGTTGCCATGGTTACGCATCATAACAAGTGGCAAAAAAGTGACAAATCAAGCAAAAAACTCAATCAGCACAGCACCCAAATCAGAAGAAAAGTATTTAGAAAATATTTCCAGAAGAAAAAACTAGCAAGAAATACTCAAAAAGAACAAAAAAATGCTAGCAAGTGCTAGCAAAGTCACAGAGCTACTCCAACAAGCTGCCCCGGTTCCCCAGGGGTCCATTTTAGGTCCGCTTCTTTTTATGTTATATAATTTACCTCTGGCAGTCATTTTTATGAAAATTCCAGGTGAATTATCACTTTTACACTCATGATTGTCAGCTTTATGGGGCCCTAAAAACTTCCGACCCTGTGCAACCTCTGACTGACTGAGCGAAATCAAGTCCTGGCTCTCAACTACCGGTAATTTCCTTCACCTGAACAGCTCCAAATTGGAGGCTATTTTCTTTGCCCCCCTGCTCCCCCTCTGTTGTGGAGCCGTCATTGCCCCCTTCTTTGTCTGCTTTGGTAAAGCCTACAATCAAAAATTTGGGGGTCACTTTGGACTCCTCCTTTAAAATGGATGCACAGATTAATCAAGTAGTCAGGTCCTGTTTCTTTCATCTCCGCCAATTGGCCATGCTAAACTCTGTCTGAAATAAGAAAGATGTCCAGTTAGTTGTCCATGCTTTTGTAACATTACGGTTGGACTATGCCAACTCACTCTTATATGGTGCTTCTTCCTCTTCTGTGGTGCAGCTCCAATTGTTGCAGAACGCTGCCGCAAGGTTTCTGACGGGCTTGGGCTGGAGGAAGCGCATCGTGTTGGCCAAATTAAACTGGCTTCCAGTCCGCTTCTGCATAAAATTTAAGATCCTTCTGTTGGTATATAAATCTTTGCATGCAATGGCCCCCTTATTTAACACTGCTTTTAAGCCCTTATATTCCAGCGCCATGCCCTGGGGCCTCTGAACAGCACCTTCTGCTTGTTCCCCCTGCCCGTTACAAGGCCCGTGGGGAACAGGCTTTTTCAGTTTGCACTCCTAAGCTATGGAACCAGCTCCCCCTGATGGTCCAACTTGCCCCTTCCCTTTCCATTTTTAAAATACATTTAAAGGCATACTTTTATTCTCTGGCCTTCTCGGCTGAAGCGGTTTAACCTTTGTGATGTCTTTTTTATTGTTGTTTTTATTTTTAAAAGTATTATCTGTTTTGTGCTGCTCGATTTTAGTTAGTTGGTGTTTTTACTGTCCTGTACAGCACTTTGGTGGGCGTTTTCGCCGTTTAAATGTGCTTTATAAATAACGGATGATGATGATAATGAATTAGCAACTACAAGCTCATCTTTATGTTTGTGTAATTACATTTATTTTTTCACTTTTAACTCTTAAATTGTTTTTCTGTTTTTGTAAATCACTGTGATTTTTATCTAGAAACATTAACTTTTTTCTTAAAATTCTTATATGAAGTGGCAGTAGCTCATGAAATACAGCAGGTCAGCTGGTAACCAGTGAGTCACCAGTTCAAATCCATACTCTATGCCGTTGTTTCTTTGGGCAAAACACTTTACCTATTTCTGGTGCTGCCTGCCAACAACCAGAACTTAAAGGTGGTAAAGAGGCATTTTGCCCCGAATGAGAGGCTCAATGGCTGTTTGTAATTTTTCGAATAGTGTGCATGCTTTTTAGCCCCCCCTGCTTGTGTTTAGGGCCAAACATTACATTCTCATAAAATCTTTATACAAAACTTGAATAGATGACTTTTTTTTTCAGTCGTATTTAGAAAACATCCAGGGCTCAAGCCCCCGGATGCCTAGGCTAAACCACACAAATAATTATATAATGGCAACAATAATCTAATCTGTCCTTTGCCAGTCATCAGTCTGGTTTTGTTCAGCTAACAAACAAGACAGAAACAGACAGCAGATAACTTTTCAGTCGGCAGAAGATCACTAGTGCTAATTTGCTCTCCATGGACCTGGAGTCCTCCAGATTTAGGAAAAGGGCAGGCAGCCCTAGCAGGGACCTTCTCACCCAGGATCTAACCTCTTCTATCCCCTCTGGATGGCGCAACAGACCACTATACACCAAAACCACAAGACACAAAAACAGTTTCTTCCTCCGGACCGTTACCATGTTGAACAAACATGTTTAACACCTTAATAAAGTAATAGCTTTATCTCTATAAACAGGCTTCAAACACCAACTAGCCATTTATGATGGATTACGCTGCTAAACTCATGTAATATGTCTAATAACGTCTATTTATCTTTTTGTCTTTCTACAAGTATGAGAACAAACATGAACAACAACAAAATTCCTTGTGTGTGTGTGTGTGTATCACACTTGGCAAAATAAACAAGATTCTGATAGAAACTTCAAAGGTGCAAATAAATGTATGAAGAAGAATGGTACAAAATGTAATTATTGGAAACAATTTAATCATCCGCTGCTCGAGAGCACATGCTAATTCAAAGGGGCTTCAATCTACTGAGAATCTGCAAACCAACAGAAAAAATATATCTTTAAGTTTTAATATTAATATTTTTATAGGTAATTACAAAAAGTGACTCAAGTGTGAGTACATACAATCCAGTGGAGCTCAAACTAATACTGAAATTAAATGATCCTGAACATATATACACATGTATAAAGCTGAGCCAATGCAACATTTACAAAAATTCCATCTCAAAGTGGCGTCAAACGCAGTCCTTTAAAATTCAATACACTATTTTTGATCTTCACAACAGTACGCGGTCATCAAATTAAAATTAAGTACACAGAAAAAAATTGTATGAAAAACTGATCTTAGTTTTCTGCCTCTAGGTTGAACAGCACATAACATGCAAGAAAGATACAATATTGTACAATACTGCAATGAATCATTTCAACATGAATGTCTAACATTTTACAAAAGTGGACAAAAATACTTAAAGCACTCTTTTTATTTGGTATATATAATACTCCCTCTCTTTAGGCACGTTGTTAATATAGATCATACTGTTTCTTTAATAACTGTGAAACTTTAGGACTGACTCTCTCTTTCATACAAACAAAACCCGGAACACAGAACATTTCCTTCCCAAGTTACATAAACGGTGACATTCCTGGAAGAAGCAAATATTTTTGTTCAGCCATTCTTTTTCTGTATCAAACACTGAAATAAAACTCAACAGTATTGAGTCAAACATTTTACTTACTTTATACTATCTGTATAGCTGCACTACAATGGAAAAGCTCAGCTGTATTCAGGTGCAATCAAAGAAAAAGGAAAAACCCAAAGTAAGTTATGAGTGGCCTGTCAAAGCTGCATGTTAATACCTTGTGATTTCAGCAGGTTGCATTATGCAGACTAAAATCAGTTTCTCGTTTTCATTCAGAGACAAATTTCCAGAAACTACAGAGCGCAAGGAGGAAATGTACATCAACCAACTGCTTCAGGACATTCTTCTTCACACGCTTGCGTCTAACAGTACTGGACCAGCAGGACGGCTGCAATTACTGAGGAGAAAAGGAACAAGAAAAAGTGATTAAACTCCTTCAAGAATAAGTGGGATAAATATTTTAAACCTAAATGTTCTACATACATTTGAGAAAGGACATTTTTCCATGAAGTTAGGTAGTAGCTTAGAATATTGGGGAAAAAGGTAAATAAAAAGGGGGACTTTAAAAATGGCGGCCACAACATTGACGCCACTAACAATAAAAGACTTTGATTGTTTTGGCATGATGCAAATATTCTGGCAGGTTTAATGAATAAAACCAACTTTAACAGCTCAGTGTTTTGGGGGCAATGGGCGCTCTGTGACATACCACATAACAAAAACATCTCAAGAACCATCTGAGTGAAAAGGAAAACGTATTTTTTAAATAGTCACTTTATTAGTCATGTCATGTGTATGTTGTGTTCTAGTGACTGTGCTGAAAAATATCACAAAAAATAGTGAAAACAGCAAATGAAACAATCACCAACCATGTCTTCAGTTGTGTTTCAAAATTACAACGAAGTAAAACTGCAAATAAATCCCAATAAAGTAAGAAACATGTTAATGTAACCTGATAAAGTATAAAAATTTGCTCCTCATCTGATTTTCTGTAACCAACCCTGTTCCAAATTGTGAAGTTAGCTCCTCGCGTTACAACAAGCTCCTCCTCAGTCTCACGTCTGCCTTCTGCCATGTTTGTTTTCACTCCACACATAAACAGTGGTTCCAAATCTGTGGAATGCCCTACCTTTGCCCCTTCGTGAGGCTGACACTGTTGATTCTTTTAAAAGGCAGCTGAAGACACTTTTATTTGGGCGAGCTTTTGGTTGACTGGATTTTTGGTGTGATTATTATTCTCTTTTATCCTTTACTGTTCATGCTGTTTATTGAATTAATTGTGAAGCACTTTGTGATTTTTATCTGTGAAAGGTGCTATATAAATAAAGTTTATTATTATTATTATTTTGCTATAACAGTGAACAGCGCACAAAACTGCGTCATCAGCATGACTTATTGTTATTATCGCCAGGAGACTAATTTTTATTGTGAGGAGAATTTTCAACAATATATTGCAAAAAATAAGATATCACCCATCCTTTAACATAAGTAGAAAGAAATCAGTCACTGCAGCTCTATCAAAAACAGATATGGCTATAATGCTTTCAGAGTTTGTTACATTAACTAATTTTCTAATTCATCAAATAACATTCAGTGTCAAATTAGAGAGAGTTTTGAGGTCATATAGATCATTTTTTACAGATGCGACACATTTTTTAAGTAATAGAACAACTATAAATAACTAAATAAATAATGACCAAGGCATTCTGCCTTGACCAGTCAATTGGACTAAGATAAAACTTTCAGCTATCAGGTAGCATATTTCAGAATATTTCCCACCAGAAAGTCTTGAAATTCCATTTTACCCTGCACAGATTAGAAACGCTCTGTGCTGAGCCCTCTAAATGTTTCACATGAAGTACTTTTAAAAATAGTGCTGATGTCAGCGACTAAAAGCTTTAACGGGATCACCCCTTAAAGTGTGTTTTTTGAACCTGCCCTGCATGTTTTACATGTGCCTCTGCTCCAACACAGCTGATTCAAACAAGCAAATTACCTGACAACTTCCCCTTTACTTCTGAAGGATAAATTTCTGCTTAAAATATTCAATAACAGTCAACATGACGATAATGATGACACATGATCACTGCAGTGCAGACTGCTGTTGATGCCACTGCTGAATGCTGGTCTGAAAACCTTCTTGTACAAGAAGAGTAATCAGAGAAAATGTTGTGTGATCTTTTATCTGTTATGAGCGCCTGAGCAGAGCGTCATTAGACATCTGGACACGTTTGGTTCATAACTGCACTACAAGTTTCAAACCAAGATGATTTTCCTAGAAGTGTTTATGAAAAAAAAAAGATTTTGTATAATTATTTGCAAGTTTGATCCATCACACTGACACACTGGCTCTGCCCTCGAGCAGCATCTTGTCAGCTGTGACACATGCGGCCTGCGCTGCTCAACAGGTTGCTTTTATTAGCCAATAGAAACAGTTCCCATTGGTTAAAACCACCACAACTTCAGAACAGTTCAATCACTACCACCACATCTCCTGCTCTCTTTTCTACTTATACACACGCCCACCGTATTTATGTGAACACCCTCTCTCACCCACAGACATCAGTGCAAACACTGTCATAATATGCGACTTTGAACAGAACATCAAAGTAGGGTCGCTACTAAGGCTGGGTGGTATGACTTAGAAATAAAATCTCTGATTTTATTTTTTTAAATTTGATTTGTGATTTTTTTTTTCAGATTTTCTGCTGCTGCCTTTGACTGAGATAGGCTTTAGGCAAATGTTGTGGGGGGGGTCTCTTGCTGCACGTCTGTTGCAGCAAACCATAGATATCAACACTGGATATCTGACACGGCTGACTGTCAGCCCGGTTGGACGTTGAGTGATCAGCTTTCAGAAAAATACTCATAACTCGATGAATTATTCACAGATTTACAAACGGTTTGCGTTATTACAAACCCTATTATTCATTTTTGTCTAAACGGCTGTCTTTGTGGATGTTTTTGTCCTTATTAGCTGTCCAACTTGGCTTGTAGATGACTTGTAGATAGCAGTGTAATTGGTGTGTGTGTGTCTATTATGCGCCAAGTAAAGTATGTGTGTGACCTAATAATAAATTGTTGGATCATTTTTTTCTCTTTTTGTCTGCTACTACTCTCCAAATATATTATCTTATGAATGTGAACTGGAAACCAGAATATCTCCTTTCACAAGATCAATGAAGTATCTATCTTTTTCTAGTTTTAATTATTTCTAAACTTTTTCGTAAAACAATGACAAAGTAATTTTAATGACAGAATCAAAAGAAAGTCCATAAATAAGAAAACATTTTAGATGTCTAGTCTCCAGTTTTGACCTGGAAGTAATTGTGTTTAAATGTAGAAAAAAAAATCCAAAATACCATCTTGTTAACAATTTTACAGACTATAATTGGTTGATAAGCATATCTTTGTTGACATTAAAACAATTGAATGTTATTAGGTCTGTGGGTAATTGACAGGATAAGGAAATGCTGTGATAAAGTGAAGTGAAATAACAGCCAAAACCTATATATTTCACAGCTACGTCTCTGAGGTTTATAACAAATCAAACCGTTTGAAAATCGGTTAAAACTTTAGCAAGTTAGAGGCATTTAAATAGTATGGGCTCAGTGTTACGACAGGGGGCAGGACCCCGGAGTAAGGTGGCCGCCGTTCAGCTATGTCGCAGTCCGTTGGCGACCAGCGCGGGTGATCTATCTAGTGTTGATATCTATGCAGCAAACTATGTAAGACTAACACTACATAAACTCCGGGAAGCCAAAAAGCGCCACTATGCAAAATCCCGAATTATTTATTTTTTTAATCGCCCGCAACAAAAAATTTGAATTGATCGATTTATTGCCCCGGCATAGTCGCTACAAACCCGGCAGCGAACATTTTCCAGCAGTAAACAGACTAACAGGTGATCTGCCTGATATGAATCTGTTCAATGAGAATACTACAGCAGTTTAGAGCAGTGCAAGGGAAACAAACAGATTTGAGAGAGTAAGAACGGCGTAGTTAAATCGTTTCTTTTTTTTTTTGAAAGAAACAGTGTGATTGGTTTATTTAAGCAAAAGAAGTCCACAGGAATCTTCATTCACACTTCATAAACCCCGGGAGGGATTTTAAGAAAATAGTGGCTGCTTTTAGGGATCCTAGTGATAAACTCTTTACCAACAGTTTATGACATAAACTTAAAGCCCCATTAATTTTTGATCCACTTGTCCATTTAATGACTAAATGTGTGATAGCAAGATTAGAGGAGTGGAAGATATTGAAGAATATTTCACATACAGCCAGTTAGTCATTTAGTAACACCTCTGAGGAAACGGGAAACTAAAAGCTTTTTGAAAACTTCTCCTTCCTTTTTCGGTGATAATTGCTTGTTCATCCGTTAAACCTGGACAGTTTGAGAAAATGTTGAAAAATTGGCCGAGTCAGCAGGTTAAAGTTTTGTGTGGTTTAGTTTCCAACTACAACATGTGTGATTTATCATGTTGATGACACCAACCACCGCTGTTAAGCAGTTGAAATCTTGTATTTTTATTGAAATTATTTGATCAACTTTCACTTCAAACTGAAATTTGAGATTAGGGACAGGACTCGCGGGGGGAGACCCACAGATCTGTTTGAGAAAGCTCATCTGACTACACTGACACTATCATAAAAATCTCAACCCCCAAGCCCTAAAATGCATTAAATTTCTACAAGTGACACTTAACAGACAGAACGCTCAGGCAGAAAGAAAATCCAAAGTCCACCGACACCAGTAAGATTGAGAGGAAAATGAAGGTAGGTAAATCTGCATATGTGAAAAAATTGACATTTTTATCTTATTTTCCTGTATGCTTGATACCACCAATGAGCAGAACAATTTGTGCAAATTTTAATTTAAAAAATAAAAAGAAGTCACAATGGCAAAAATAATAATAATAAAAAAACACGAAAGGCCAAAAGCTGTGATATTTGAATGTATGACACCATCCTAAAAGTTGGACAAGTAACAAAGAACAGAGATCAAATAAATTTGTGGAACTTAACACACACATTCACGTACGTGCACCAGCACTTCCAACCATTACAAAATCATTTGGGGGGGGGGGTTTGTGTTCTGCTAAATTGGGAGAATTTGGTACAACTCTGAGAAATGCTCAGCTCACATGCAAGAAAGTCCTTCGCAGAGCTTGAAGTCAGTATTAAACATCCCCAACAGAAGATAATAAGAACAATGCTGAATTTCTTTTTAGTGATGTTGGCCAACAGATGAAAAGCCTGAGCTCAGTTGAACCAGCCAAGTCAGTCAGCTAAGACCCCAGTGGATCGAGTCAGAAGGTTGCTCATGCTGAGCCGGGTTCTGCTAGAGGTTTCCTCCTGAACTACTGTCACCAGATGATGGTGCTCAGGATGAGGGATTGGCAGCAAAAATCTGCTTAGTTTGCAGTGAATAGCTGTTAGTCAGAAATAATCTGTAATTCTAAAGCAAACCTTTTAACTAAAAGCGGCAGCAATGTTGGTATGATGCAGTTTTACAATGAGAATCTAGTGATTTTAAACTGATAAACATCTGAGAATCCTCTTTATTTTATAAATATGCTTAATGGAAGACATTTATCCATGCTTTTATTCTGAGGCCAACCTTTTTTTATCTGGATCAAAATTATATTTGTGTATTTTAAATCTACTGTTTAGGGATGAAGCTGAAACTCACCAAGAATGCCAATCACTCCCCCAACCACAGTAATTCCACTACCTGTAAAAAACACATGACAAAGAAAAGAGAAAATTAAATATATTCATGTAAAAAGTTTTTTTAAATGACTGAAGATAAAACAAAGAATATGAAATAAGTCCCTGGCTTGTTCTTTGAAACCTGAAAGGACCGTGTGCGTCGTGCTGTTTGGTGATTTACTCTGTGTAACAGCTCAGATTGCTTTTGGAACTGACTGTATCTGCTGTTGTCACCAAATTTAGAGTAAAATACCCGATCAATAATCTGAGCAGCATTAAGCTGCATCTTCACCAACTTGCAGCTCTTCCACTGTGACACTGACGGCTTGACAGTGTCTGTCAGTGACTTTGTGACAGTGAGGTCTGTGAGGTCAAAAACTGTTGGATCCTTTCCTTCTCTCACTGTTAAATTACACTTATCACTGTTAAGTTATCTCACTTTTCCACTGGTACCTACTCAGACCCACTTGGCTCCACTCCATGCGGTTTGAGAGCATTTCCACTATCCATTTTTGGGGCTGAGCTGCGTTTTTCGGTACCACCTCAAAAAGTGCAAAACTCGAGTCAGATCGACGGAGACAAAGAACAAGAGTAAACATCGAATCGGGTTTATGAGAAGTGGAAAAAGCTGAGAGAAACTCTCAGTATGAAAAAAGACCCGCAGTTGGAGTCACCGGCTGAGTCATCTTCTCAGGAAGAAGATCTTTGGTTGGGAACAGGCTACTGATTGGTTACACCTGTTGCTCGTTTAGCTGCTGCATGGCCGGAGAAGAGTATCTTCTGAAGCTGTTGGACGTTCATTCGACGCCTCGCTTTTCTCCTGACTGGCAACAATCTGTTCTCTCTCGTGCTTAGATTAAGATTGTTTTCTCCAGTGTGTTTCATGTCCTGATTCCTTGTGATCTCCCCAGATCTCCACATTCGATGCTTCTGTGTCCTACCCCCAACTACAACTTAACAACTTTCAAATCTGAGTCCAAGCCTGAGTTCTGCATGTGGATCAAACACTTCTCTGACTAGTAGATGCTTTCAAAGCAGGGGTTTCCACATATTTCCCATTGTATTTATTACCTCAGTCAAAGTCATGCCTGTAAATTTGTAAATGTCCAGTACAGGACTGACTCAGCTGTTGTTTCTGAACACTTGTTCAGTGTACAGCAAGCGCGCCTCATGCACGAGCTTACCATTAAGGCTGCAGTTACTCGTTTGGCCTAACGGGGCAATCGTGAGCACAAAAATTTCAAACTTCCTTATAGTCCCTTTAAGGACCACAACGGTCGAAGTAGCAGACCGCAAACATGCAAGTGATACAATGAAATGGAAACTATTTATGGGGAGAGAGTGGAGTGTCAACATCAGAACATCCACGATGTCAGAAAATGGTGAGTTATGATTGATTTAAGTGCTTTAAGTATGTTGATGCAGCTCATGAAAAGCTCTTGTAGCAAGCTCACTTGAGCATGTGTAGTCGTGCTGTTGTTTACTGTGTAGATACGTTAGCTCTGTCGTTTTTGGTTTTTTTGTTCAAGAGTGTTGCACTGACATGGAAATGGATAACTCAATTTAGAACTTACTTCTGCATTCTGGGATTCCAGGTGACCACTGACTGTTAAGTTCACATTTCACTGTAGCTGCTCCAATCATTTTATGTCCAGGATTACACCTGTACGTCACTGACACCAAATATTTATGTGGAGGCCGAGAACCCTCAACATATACGGCATTTGGAATTTGCAGATCTTTACATTCAACAACTGCAAAACACAAAAATGCATATTTGTAATTGCAAATGTGAAAAAAGTGCACTTTAATATTAAGACACTTACAGACACAAGTTGGAGGAGGAGTGAATTTCCCATCTTCAGAACACGAGGACTGACTTGATCCATTGAGTGTAAACCCACTGTTACATGAGTATATCACTACTGCTCTATAGTCATATTTATCTTGCTGTGGAAAGAAATTTCCATCTTTGATTCCTGCAGGTGGATCACATGTCACCACTGCAAAACAAAATGCAGTACATTAAACTAGAATCAGAAACAGAATTTCATGAAAAAATAATAATCAACACACATATCACCAACCTTCACATACAGGTAACCTCCCATCCCATCCTTGGCTTTCACATCTGATTTTACTCTTACCAACTAATTTGTAACTAATTAAAAAGAAAGACAAAATAGGTTAAAAGCTATAAAACTGAAGGGCAAGGAAAACCAGATAGGTTGAAAGTGAATACATGCTAGCAAAACACTTTTATTACTAACCCTCGATTACAAGTGATAATTGCTGTGTCACCAAACTCAGTCCCATTAGGGTAGTCAATTGCTCCAAAAGCCACCTCTTTTAGAGCTCCACAGTTATACCCTGGAACAAGACATCTCAGAACATTACATTCTATATACACTTTTATATACAATGGGTAATGTTGGATACATTTATCATTTTCAATGTGCAAAGAAATATTACTGATACTGTTTACTCTCAAATGTAAATGTGTAATTAAATGATAATATTTACTCTCGCAAACCAGCTTCAGTTTACTCCAACTGCCAGCAGTACACGTCATGACTGGAGATCCTCCTTCAGGTACGTAGCCAATATTACAGGCAAAAGAAACACTGGAACCATTATCAAATGTATCTTGCAAAATGGCATCTCCCTTCAAATTCATGTTGGTTCCTCCAGTTGGTTTAGAGCAGCGTTGGGCTGGAATAAAAAAGAAATATTGAGAGAAGAGTAGATGCTAGTGAGGATTAAGTACACGGTAATTACAGACATGTGATGCATGCTCTGTGTCCCAGTTTGAACTCACCTTGAACAGTAATGGCAAAGCCAAGACTGCTTAGTAAAAGGAGGGCACTGACACTCATGGCAGGATCTGACACAGTCAATATGACGAAAACAGTCTGTTTCAGGAAAAAAAAGAAGCAACATGTAAACTAACAAATCAACTTTTATTTTTATTGTGATGTTTCGAACTAAAAAGGTTGTAATTCATCAGTTCTAAGTGAAAAAACCTTTATGTGGTACTTCTGCCAAATAAAACTGAAGTTCATTATAAACTCCGTGCAGTTACAAAATGTCCTTTTTAATGTACAGCAGGCAAGAATTTGTTATAAAGGTAGTGTCTAGTCTCTGCATCCAACTTGTTTTAGCCAAAAATAAGTCAAGTATAAACAGTAAAGACGAAAGCCAAAAATCTTTTGAGGAATAAAAGTCAATTGAGTTTAATTATAGAGCTCAATTTCATTACAAAACTCATCTCAGGCCACTATACAGAAACATCATGTCCAATTCACATTCACAGGCCCAGATTCAGAGTTAATCACATACAAAATTTTCAGTTCAGTTGTATTATGTTATCGATTTATATTGTTGAATGTCAAATATTAAAAGTTTTCTGTCTGAGAAAACCAGTAGATTCGGCTGAATCTTTTTTTCAACACAATCCCCCATCCTGAACACCATGAACTGATGACACTGGAAAGGAACGACTCCCTTTTAACAGGAAGAAACCTCCAACAGGACTGGGTTCAGGTTGAGTGGCCTTCTGCCTCGACCCACTGGGATCTGACAGGACTGAGAGGGTCTGAGAGGACAGGAAGGAGACAGACAAAACAGACTCATCATTTCTATCATAAGAGAAACAGAGTTAGAGTTAATGGCGTCACTAATAGTAAATACAAACATGGAGAGTAAAGACAGCAGAGTGAAGAACTGTGGTCAGTAATGCTGCATTCACACCGGCCACTTTGTCAACGTCAAGCAACGCTGATAACGCTCCAAATTTGACGTTTGAAGTTGAAGCTCATAACGCCTGCAAGTCAGAGCGCATAGGCATTAAAGCTCGTAAAGCCTGACCGAAAAAGAGCGCGAAGGCGGGGCTTCCTTTGTTATCGGATGTTCGGAGCTATTGCAGGTCATATTGAGACAGTGGCTTGGATTTATTTACTTCATAGATCTAGACAACGTCGATGTCGGGTGCATCACCGCCGTTTGTGGATACACCCCATTCTTCAGATGCGTTCGGAGTTTGGTGAGTTTAACCATTTGCTCCAGGTGCTACGTTTGGATGAGGTTAATTTATCTTCCATTTTGGCTGATCCCGCTTCTTTCCGGCTACGTGCTGTGAAGTCTTACGTCACTACAATGAGACGCTCTGATTGGTTGACATGCCGCTTCAAGAGCGTTATCAACGTCAAAAGTTCAGCTAGCTGAACTTTGAGCTTTTCCAGCTTTTCAAGCGTCAACGCCTGAAAAGCTGGAAAAGCTTGAAAAGTTGCCGCTCATAACGCTCACAAAGCGCCGCAGAGCCGTTGACGTCTGTCTGACGCCCGTCCACCATAGACTTTACATATAAACTTGCCGCTTATGAAGTTGATGGTTGGGCCGGTGTGAATGTACCATAAGTCCTCCAGCAGTTACTAGGGCCCAGTCCACAGCAGCATATCTAAAGGGATGACTCAGAATAACCCAGGCTAACCCTTATTATACCACTAATAAAACAAAATCTAATCAAATCAAACTTTATTTATAAAGCACTTTTCAGAGCAACTCAAATCACTTTACATGACAAAAGCAATTAAAAATAGTGATTATACACACACACAAATCCCTCGTCCAGAGTCTGACCCTGAGCATGAGGACATTGAAGACAATGAACTTGACGAACCAAGCCTTCTTGATACTGGCAGAGATTACCGAAGAACTCCTTTGAGGTGTTTGACGAAAACAAAAACCACTTTCGCCACAGATTTGGGCACGATACCATTAAAAACTAGAAAAGCCCTCAGAGAGCGCAGACCTCCGCCAAGTGGACATATTGTCGAAAGTACTCCATCCCTATCCTTAAAAAAATTCCTGGATCCAGACGGTAATTCGTATCACCCCCAAAATCTAATTGATTGTTCCTTGGGTCATTTCTGACCTTTCCTGAAAATGTCATCAAAATCCATCAATTAGTTTTTGAGTTATCATTCTAACAAACAGACAGACCCTGATGAAAACATTACCTACTTGGTGGAGGTAATAAAACTTAACTATACACTATGAAGCGGTTCTGATGCTGGGAGACAGTGTGAAGAGTTGTGTGGGTTAAACAGTTGACATACTGATGTTCTGCTTTACAGCCATGTGTGCAAACCCTTTGTCATTGCATGCTGACAATCTATAAATCACATACAAGCTCTGATGCTCCTCTTTCTGATGATACAAACCGTTTTGACATGCAACAACCACAGCACTGACACTAAAGCCTTTTTACAGAAAAGCAAAGACTTGAAGAGTAAACTTTGACGGCTTTCTACATGTACAAAATCCATAATTTCAAGCAAGATATTGTGTCATTCTATTCATTACAGTTCCAGGGAATATAATCCAGTAAAATAAAAAATAAAAGGTCCACAACACAGGATAGATCCTCAAGGCACAAATACTGCAGAAAACAGAATCTTTTGACACTTGTACTTTCGGCATATGGACTACAAACTCAGGGCAAGAAATAAAGATGGCAGATTCGCTCAGCGTTTAGGTGAAAGTCCAGGACCATGCAGTTTCAGTTCAAGTACTGTGACGCAATAGCTCAAAAAATGTATAAGATAATCGAGAAAATATTTAGTGTTCCTGTCCTGGGAGAATTTATTTATTTATGACTGTGAAACAACACCTGTGCAGACCTGTGCTACCTCTCTCAACAGGTAGCATAGGTCTGCAGAACACCGGTTTGAGCAACGGCTGTCTGAGACACAGCTGCGGAAAAGTTGTCTAGTGTTGCTTTAAAGTGCAACCCCCCCCCCAGCCTGACCAATCAGATCCTCCTGCATTATGTTCAAATGCAGAAGGGTCTGACACCGGAGCCGCACCCAATCATTTCCGCGGCAAATTTTATGACGGACCAATTACATATCACCTTTGTTGTGCGTCATCCTGAAAACACGGAACTAGCATTTTCAACCCAGAGCATAGCATTCAACATGGCGGACTCGGCTGTGGATGAAGTGTTTACTTCTGTGTTTGCTTGAGGCGGTCAAATACGTGAACGAGTGTGCAATGACACCTCATATTCACAAGTTTTTGACACAAAAGCGACAACTGTCATTAATATTCGTCTTTTCTCCTCCGTTAACCATGGCTCTGTAGCTACCATTATGAATCCGCTCGCTAGACAGCGGTTCAGCTCCAGGTCCTTACGTCTTTGTAAAGTAATCTGTCAAAGACGTGAGGGCCTGGTTGATCAGGTAACCCCTCCCCAGATACAGTCTGAGATTCAAAAAAATAACATGAGAAATGGGAGTGACTGGCAGATAAAGGGGGCGTGACATTCTGATTCTGTGCTGTGACTGACATGTCACTCTGACGGACACACGCGACAGACAGGGACAGGTGAAATGGAGGAATATCTGGACGAGATGAGCAGCTCTGATCCATATCGTTTCGAGCCGATAGTTTGCACTGCAGCGGCTTAGCGGCATAGAATGGGGCTCTTTCTCTAATGGTAAATTGTTGTTAGCTATGCTATTAACTCCAGTTACATCGTGTGACTCTGCAAACAGGTGCAGCTGCACGCGCGACCGCACTAATGTTTCAAACCGATGGTTCGTACTGCAGCGGCTTCAGTATCATAGAATGGGACGTGTCTCTTAGTGGTATATTGCTGTTGATCAAATCAAAAGCTACATTTTGATTAGCTCTGTGACTCAGCCTCATCAGGCTGCGTGCATGACAACTGCACATTATTATCCACACAAAAGCATGTTGCAGAGGTGTCCAAAGTATAAATCAAAGTATCCCAGCATGAAGAGAAAGCCCGTCAGTAATGTGCTAAAAACTAGTGCTGTCATGAGATTAAAAATTGGATGAGATTAATTAATTTTGAGCAGTAATTAATCAATCTAATTAATCTCATTTTTAATCTCATTTAATAATAGCTAAGAAAAACGCTATTGTTATCCATGGTTCCGTCGGGACGTTTTTGAAAAGCAAATTTTCCATTCATGAGACCAACAACTCTCATATGCTCCTCCACTGTCACTTCTTCGCTCTGCAACTAACTGCTTTTGCTCACCTTGCCGTCACTGGAAGTCAATCAGCAGCCAATAGATGTCCACCTAAGAGTGATTAATCCAGGGCTTAATTTGAGCCGGAACAAGATCCGGGAACTGTCTTATTTTGAAAGGGTGTGTTCCGGTAACTGTTTGCTAGGATCTGTTAACGGCGCCAGTTGGGTTAAATAACAGCGGCATCAAAATACCAAAAAGGCAGTATAACTTACTTCTTCTGGGTTTATCATCACTTTCTCTAGCCCTGCTTGACAATTTACACCCGCTGTGCGCTTGGTCTGGTCCGACGGTTGTGTATGTGTGTGCGTTCATACATGTCTATGTGTGCGTTCCGGTATCAGTCAGTGAATTCTGGTCTCATAGCGCTATTTGCGTTCCGGTAACTTTTGATTTACAAATTAAGCACTGGATTAATCCCTTTGTACAACTCCAGCACAAGAAGCCGAAATACTAAAAAAGGATTTTATTTAAAAGCAACTCAGAAGCAGAAACTGTAAATATAGAGTAAAAATTAGATTAATGCGATTAAGGAATATAACTATGTATACTATAACTACTAGAAATATGGCTGTAATTAATTAATTGCAACTAATGCGATAATTTGACACCCCTACTAAAACATGTTTTCACACAATCACAAACACTAAAATGAACTCTGATAAACGGTCGTATACACTTCCTGTTCAAACTCACTCACTACTGAGCGGAGGTGTGGCCGAGACCAAGCTCTTTTATATCCCATAATGACAGAATCCTGATGTCACGTTTAAAGAAAATAAGGTCTCAGCCAATAGCAATGCCTAATTGAAATTCTAGTGCAGTGTAACGTTTTAACCTGAAGAGGGCGCTCCACAAACGGTTTTTGGTATAAAATGAAAAGTTGTATAAAAATGTGCTAAAATACCAAAAACAAGACCCAGAAATGTAGGCATGACTATTAGACCCTCATTTATAGAGTTTATCCCAAAAAAAGTTGATTTGGGGGTAAGTTACACTTTAAGAAACTGTCCGGACAATATGCAGACGATGAGGCTGAAGTTGGTTTCCAAGTCAAATGTACATTAGCTTTTATGAAATGAGATCAATAGAACACCCCAGAGCAGATTTCGTGTTCTGCTATTAGTTTAGAATAATTTAATCCAGGTTTGAAATGTCTAGGTCTTGTAGTTTTTAAGATACAGCTAAGATAGCATGATCCAGATGAAGAAAAAGTGCTAAAATTTGCCTTTATCGAAGTTTTACAAATCACATAAAGGTTTCATAAATCCCAGAGTGGGTTTAAATTGTTCTGCTATTACTGTAGAATAAGCTTGTCCAGGTTTGAAATGTCTCGGTTATGTAGTTTTTAAGCTAGAGCATACTAAAAACGCTCAGAGTGAAGAAAATCTGATGGAATAACCCTTTAGCCATTTCCGAATCGGAAGCTAGAAATGGAAACCAACTTCAGCCTCGTAAGTGAACCTGCTGTCTAAAAGGGACGTTATCAGTTCGGAACATATGGAACAATAAAATCTTTAAAAGTAGATGGAGCTTGGTTGTTAAAAAATACAAATGGACAAAAATAAACTACAGCGATTATATTTAGCTGAACTTTCTTACAGCATTAGGCACGTTAATTAAAGATGTTTGTTAATCGTGTTCAAAATGAACAGAATTAATGCAGAAATTACAGGCATTGCCCTGCGAACACAATCGAATGTTTAAGTCGTCTGAAACATTCTATTCATGTCATTTTTTAAAATCTGCCTAAGAATCAGTTCGATGAAGAACAGCGTAACCGAAATTAAAATAATAAATTCGCTACATTTTTAGAAACACGAAATGATTTAAATGAATTCCAAATTACCCACGAAGATTTTCTTCCGCTGCTTATATCTATGGTAAACACACCCCTACGTGCTCTAAGGCGCCGTCATCATCTTCTTCTTCTAATTATTTCCGGCAGGCTGTACGCAAGCTTAGCGTAATGCTGCCCCTACTGTTCTGTGAAGTCTTTCACTTATATCCTTGCATACATTGCATACATCTTAGTAGTGGTGGTGATGTGAAGTCTTTCGAACCAATAAAGCTTTCCAATCCAATTGTATTGAAAAAAGGTTCAAGGGTCAATGCTTCAGAACTCTGTGAGGACATCTGCTGGTAAATGTTTGTATTGCATTGTATTGTTTCCAGTCAATTCCACTCTGTTGAAAATGAATAGTGGATTTAACATTATGGACAAATAAAGCATTAAAAAAGGCTCCCCAGGACCATACAATAAAAGTATTTTGCATTTTAACATTACATGAAATATAATAACATCACTTTTCTTGGTGTGAATACTTGAGTTCATTATTCATGGAGGGATATCAATAAAATCACAAATAGCTTATATTTCATATATTACAATAATGACAATGTATAGTTTAGCAAGATTGTGTCCTCACTAATATAGCTCACTAATGTGGTGCCCAACTGATTTATGAATGCAACCAATGTTATAAGACCATTTAGCAGTGTTTGCTTTGCTGTTTGTTCAGTTGGAAAATGTACTTTTGAACAATGTATGCCAGTGTGAGAGAAGTTTGTGGATAATGGGGTCTGATCATTTATTTATGTAGATTTGAAAGTGCTTTCATGGAGGCAAGGAAATATAATTTGGACTTGGTGAGGGTGATTTTGGTGAGGGGGGTTGTGAACAGGTGGTTGTGCTTGGTGACAATAAGGGGATCAAATGTCATTTTTATTCAAAAACAGAATTTGTTCAACAGTTCCAGGGCTGAGCCTGTTTCTTTTTTTGCTGACAACCTCCCCAGCTTTGGAAAAAACCTTCTCACAGGGAACAGAGGATGTTGGGATGCACAAAACCTCCTTGGTGCCTCCCAGAGGGAATATTCTTATAATTAATTTACACATACAGTGGGGCAAAAAAGTATTTAGTCAGCCACCAATTGTGTAAGTTCTCCCACTTAAAAAGATCAGAGAGGCCTGTAATTTTCATCATAGGTATACCTCAACTATGAGAGACAAAATGAGGAAAAAAAATCCAGAAAATCACATTGTCTGATTTTTAAAGAATTTATTTGCAAATTATGGTGGAAAATAAGTATTTGGTCACCTACAAACAAGTAAGATTCCTGGCTTTCACAGACCTGTAACTTCTTTAAGAGGCTCCTCGGTCCTCCACTCGTTACCTGTATTAATGGCACCTGTGTGAACTCGTTATCAGTATAAAAGACACCTGTCCACAACCTCAAACAGTCACGCTCCAAACTCCACTATGGCCAAGACCAAAGAGCTGTCAAAGGACACCAGAAACAAAATTGTAGACCTTCACCAGGCTGGGAAGACTGAATCTGCAATAGGTAAGCAGCTTGGTGTGAAGAAATCAACTGTGGGAGCAATTATTAGAAAATGGAAGACATACAAGACCACTGATAATCTCCCTCGATCTGGGGCTCCACGCAAGATCTCACCCCGTGGGGTCAAAATGATCACAAGAACGGTGAGCAAAAATCCCAGAACCACACGGAGGGACCTAGTGAATGACCTGCAGAGAGCTGGGACCAAAGTAACAAAGGCTACCATCAGTAACACACTACGCCGCCAGGGACTCAAATCCTGCAGTGCCAGACGTGTCCCCCTGCTGAAGCCAGGACACGTCCAGGCCCGTCTGCGGTTTGCTAGAGAGCATTTGGATGATCCAGAAGAGGATTGGGAGAACATCATATGGTCAGATGAAACCAAAATAGAACTTTTTGGTAGAAATTCAACTTGTCGTGTTTGGAGGGGAAAGAATGCTGAGTTGGATCCAAAGAACACCATACCTACTGTAAAGCATGGGGGTGGAAACATCATGCTTTGGGGCTGTTTTTCTGCAAGGGGACCAGGACGACTGAGCCGTGTAAAGGAAAGAATGAATGGGGCCATGTATCGCAAGATTTTGAGTGAAAACCTCCTTCCATCAGCAAGGGCATTGAAAATGAGACGTGGCTGGGTCTTTCAGCATGACAATGATCCCAAACACACCGCCCGGGCAACGAAGGAGTGGCTTTGTAAGAAGCATTTCAAGGTCCTGGAGTGGCCTAGCCAGTCTCCAGATCTCAACCCCATAGAAAATCTCTGGAGGGAGTTGAAAGTCCGTGTTGCCCAGCGTCAGCCCCAAAACATCACTGCTCTAGAGGAGATCTGCATGGAGGAATGGGCCAAAATACCAGCAACAGTGTGTGAAAACCTTGAAGACTTACAGAAAACGTTTGACCTCTGTCATTGCCAACAAAGGCTATATAACAAAGTATTGACATTAACTTTTGTTATTGACCAAATACTTATTTTCCACCATAATTTGCAAATAATTTCTTTAAAAATCAGACAATATGATTTTCTGGATTTTTTTTTTTCCTCATTTTGTCTCTCATAGTTGAGGTATACCTATGATGAAAATTACAGGCCTCTCTGATCTTTTTAAGTGGGAGAACTTACACAATTGGTGGCTGACTAAATACTTTTTTGCCCCACTGTATTCACATTCTCTACATATTCAAAAATTTTACTTTTCACATTTCTACTGCATTAGGCAGGAAGATCTAATTAGCTCAATTCATGTATCTTTTTTAGAAATAGAGTAATAAAATGAAGATAAAAACAGGATACGACATACCAAAGTCCATTATGTTTTTTAATAGAATATGCACAACCAAACTGAAAAGCTCATCAACTATTATAATTATATTAATTACTCATAAAAGAAAAAATATCATACCAAACTATATTTTAATTACTAGAAAATGACAAATGGTCTAAAAGATACAGCCCTACAGTATGAACTACTTACTATAAAGGTAATTCACTAGACCATATACATTTTCAAACCTTATTTGAAAAGATTAAATTGAAAAATTCCCACATCTCAGAACGCCCTCTCTTTGCAACCTTTGGTCCACTGGTTGCCATTGTGAATCATGTTCTCTGTGTTCCACTGATGAGGGCTTCTTATATCCTCATGGATGAGTATAACTCAGCTTAACTTTGACTCAGAGTTGATTGAACTAATGCTTAACACCTGTTCTGAAACTGAAAACTCTGAGTTTGACAACTGAGAGTTGGTCAACATTGAGTTCAGGTTTTGATTTAGAATTTGTTAAACCTGCTTTGTGAAATACACCCGTGTTGTTCCTCCTGCACAACCGTTACTGTTTTGGGGTCGTCTCATTGTTCTTTCAGTGACCCTGTGGGTAATTTCATTAACACCAAAACAGCTGATACTAATTAACACGCCCTTCTGTTACATAACTAACCAGATCAATATAACCAAAGTTTATCTGACGTGATGCTATACTGATTTAAAAAAATGCCTATTTAACTTTTAAAGCAGTGTATACAAGCACACACTCATACACAAAAACAGTAACAGAACACAGTGAACAAGTTTGTTCTCATTTATTTTGATTACAAAATAACCAATATCATGATTGTTTCCAAACAAAAAAAACAACATTTTTTAAATAAATAAAACGCTAAGTGCAAAACCTTTTTTTTAAGATCACCTTCCATAAATGTCTACACTTGTGCCCACGGCCATAATTTACAACCTAATACTCAATATATTCATCTTTTGAACTGCAGGTTGTCATCAACATTAAAACAAGTAATGTTTTTGAATGAGTATGAAAAATACATTGTGTTTTTCCCATTGTTATTTGCAACTTAATTTAATAAAGGTGCACTGCCATAAAAAGACATTTTTCTGAGTTTAATTGAATATTGTAGGTCCACAGGTGTTCTTGGTTTTGTACTGGGTGTGAAAATTGCACAATAACTTCTCTTTGTTTTTTCAATTAAAGGAAGCAGGTGGAGGAATCAGAGGAGTTTTAAAATCTTATCATTGTGATATCACGGTAATTTTCCTCATTAGTATTCATCAGCTCCTGCAGTTGAGACCACGCCTGCGAAGTTAGCTTATCTGTACCGTAGCAAACATGGTGGACCATCAGGGTTGTTTTAATGTTTTTAGAAATAAAATATTTCAGATAGCAGAGTAATACTTCATAAATAACCACAAAGTCATGAAATTTGTGTGACAGGCCACCTTTAAAAATCATACAGTATGAGAGAATATGTTTAATTATTAACACGTTATACTGAGCTCGACTCCACGTGAGTTTTTTAATCACCAAGATAGAAAAAGTGTTTAATGTGTAACTAATTAAAAAAACACACAACTAACACCCCGTGGGATGAAGCACTTGGCTTTTTGCATTAAGACATAAAATATGCCCTTTTTAGGCACTTTAGGATCTGCTTTACAGATTTAATAGTCTCCTTTACAGTGTGACCCTTTCAGACAGAATCTCTCTTTTAAACACAAAACCTGAAACATGAACATTTCCTTTCCAGTTATACCATTGGTGACATTTCTGAAAGTATTCAACTCTTTGTGTTGAGCTTTTCTGTTTCTCTGTCATGCAAAAAAAAAAAAAAAAAAAATTATAGCAGTATAAATAAACTCATTCAAATATTTTGATTTTACTCCATCTCTGTAATTAGGCCAGGTCAGGCTGATCCGTGCTGTAGTGCAAACATTTAAAATGAACTTTTGTTAATTTAATAACCAGACAAGTAAAGCAGAAACATTGAGTAGATATGAGTGGCCAATCTAAACTGCAAGCTGATATCAACTATTTAGGCCACTTTAAGCATAAGTTGAAAATAAATTTCAATCTCCTGAAAGTCTGAGTCCTAGACTGACATGGTGAAGCAGATTCTCAAAGGGTTTCCATCATTTCCGTATTACATTCTGAAAGTACAGGTTGGTGTGGGAACATTCGTCTCATCAGGAAGGTGCTTTCACATACAGCAGTGTTGGACCAACAGGACTGCCACGCTTACTGTTGGAAAAGGAAAAACAAAAAAAGAGTAATCAAACAACTTTTAGATTAAATGTAATACACCTTTAAACCTGTAATTTGGGTGGGGGGGGGGGGGGTTGTGAATGAATAAAGTCATCAACAAGACAGGAAGCAGCCTAGAACACTGAGGGAATAAAAATAAAACAGGGCTAAAAGTTAAAACAATAAACAACAATGAACCAGCCAAAAACATTCAAACCACTGAAAGACAGTTTTAATAAATGTGAGAATAAATAATGTGAAACGAGGACAGAACTTTACACATACAACCAGTTTAAACCAATCACTAGAACTTTTCAGTATTGTGTAACATTTGTATAGATCATTTAAGTAAACTGCTCAGCATCTGATTAAATGGTTTAAATGCTGTGGCTGATCCGTACATATAAAAACTCTCAACAGGAGAGAAAAAAAAAGGGACAGTTGACACAATAACCATCCTCATCACATCACTGTTTCCATTTCACAACAAGAGTATCTAGATATCACTTTTTCTTACCGAGAGTGCTACATCCTCGCCATGTTTTGCAGCTTCTTTGTCAGTATTGCCTCTCCGACTGCTGTAATCCACCAATAACCGGTCAATATTACTGCTCATGCATAACAAGGCAGACCAAGTAGCAAGGGTTTAACCAGCTAAAACCTGATGTGTGCCCCAGGTCGAAACAGGTTAAACACGTTTAACACCATAGTGTCTATGTACTGCCAACACACCCCCACCAACACACACACACACACACAGGAACTCTGCCTCCAACTGTCCACAAACCTCTTTTTCCTCTAGAAACTTTTACATTTGCTTTGCAGTTTATTGTAAAATAAGTTCAGATAATGAAGTAAAAAGATTGGTTCTGATGCTCCTGGAGTGTGTTACACTCCAAATATACTTTCAATGTACTAAATTACCTCATGTTAATGTTTGAACTGAGAAATCCATAGTGGGAAAATTATCTTATTCTAATGGAATAATTTAAACAAAAAAATTCAGATTTTTATTTAAAATGTGAAAACTGCAGAAAGAATTTGGGACTAAACATTAAATGTCTGAAAGTCACATTAATCATTAGCCTAAATGTAAATAAATTACAAAATACACTTTCTTACCCATAAATAAATACTGTCCCAGAGGGAAATGTTATGATGCAAATTTTCATTAATTTCATTAAATGTCTTACTGGGGATACTCAAACCCCTCCATCACATTAAGGTGCCGATTCAGTGAGGGGCCATGGGAGACCCTACCAGGGATTTACGCCCCAGACAACATGGCCCCCAGGATCATGGAGATATTGTATTCTTCTTCCAAAGACTTTACATTTCTTTCTCTATTCTAAATAAAGGAATGATCTGAAAGTGTGATAATACGGAGCGATAAAAACACCTAATGCTAGTTTTTTACTTCTTCTAACACTCATACATAAATGAGACTAGATTTTCCTGTTGGCTTTTGAATTTGTCTATTTCATGAAACTTTTATTAATTTAAAATATTTTCAATGTTGTTTTGTTTTTGGTTGAATAACTATTGCAACAACACATCATCACATTCCCCATTAGTGGGTGAACAATGCAACGCTTGGTCAATTCTTCTTCACAAAGAGAGGAAGAGCCGACGTCAAAGGATCAAAAAGCAACGTCACTATGAACGCTTGGCAGCCACAAACTAGTTAAACATCATTAAATGTGTGAAACCCAAAATTAAAAAGAGGAATTTGAATACACTCTCCTATATAACTTGTAAGTCATTCCAAAGTAACACCTCTGATGTTATGATATCTGATCTTAAATAAACAAGTTTTCATAAAGGGACTTTAAATAAGCTTAAAATTTTTGTGCTTCCGATTGCCCCGTCAGGCCAAACACTCACTTAATGGTAAGCTCATGCATGAGGCGTGCATGCTGTACATTCACTTACAACAGCTGAGTCAGTCCTGTACTTAAAAGTTTACAGATTGCAGGCATGATTTCGACTGAGGTATTAAATGTGATGCAAGATATTTAGACCAAATCAATTTGAATGTATTTTCTAGAATGTGATACGTGGGCAAACTCTTGGTTTCTTTTTCTGGGTTGGGGTCTGGGCTGGAGTGTTGCTGATGCTTGAAGCAGCTCTCTTCTTGTTCTCGACAGAATTCATGTTTCAAACGCTACCTCTCACTCTGCAGCTCTTGCTAGAGATAGCAAATGCTACGCCTGAGCATGGATGTGCATTAAGCTGCCTCTGGAAAGCATTGTGTCTGTTCGACCCAAACAAACTCTATTAATAACTAATAAAGTGATTTTCTATGCATATAGAGGCAACCATGATGAAAATGCCTTTCTAGTGACTAGGACATTACTGGAGCATGTACGAGGAAGAAATTTTACAGTTCTATACATTTATTTTTTGTTAAACTTATTTATACTCACTTTAAAGTTGAACAATGCTACAAAACCTACTTTAGTATAAACATGTCAATTGTATGAGTATTTATTATTATGTGGGGTTTTTTTTTGCCTCTACAGTTGTAACAAGGTTTTATTACATATCAAAAATACAAGGATAAAGACAGGTGGCCGCAAGTGCTGGTCTTTTTAATCAACAAACTAACCTACTTTTATAAAAATAAAATAAAAAATGTGTGAACTGGATGATTAGAGACCTCACAGTTATGACTTACTGACTGCAGCAGCTGAAACGGTTCCAATCAGGATGTTTTGTCTTTTTTCCAGGTCAGACAGTATACATTTATTTAAACAAATGTATCTACACTGGAATAAAGAGATATCATTTAGAAAGAAAATCAGGATTTTTTAAAAAATAAAATCTTAATAATGACTTTATTAAAAATTTTCTTTTGAGTTTAAACTGTTTGTTGGGGCTTTGTTTTGCTTTTCAACACTACTATTTCCAACCATTTTCTTCTGCTTTGTGGGGGCAACAGGTCCAGAAGGAAAACCCATAAATAATTCATCATAGCAACCCTTTCCAGACCCACCTGGGGGATCTTGAGGCATTTCCAGGCCAGAGAATAAAAAAATCCCTCTAGTGAATTCTGGATCTAATTGTGGGTCTCCTCCCAGTGGGACATGAACAGAACATCTTCATACAGAGGCAACCAGGAGTCATCCTAACCAGATGCTCTAACAAGCTCAGCTAATTCCTTCCTATAAGGAGGAGCAGCAGCTCTACTTCCAGCTCCCCCTGGATGACGGAGCTTCTCACCTCATCTCTAAGGCTCATTGTAGCCACTTTTGGCTGAGATCCATCTACACCTTGACAGACCAAAGCAGCTCTCTGATCGCTTCAGACAAAACCCCAATTCACTGGCTCATCTCCTGCTCCATCCTGCCATCACTCAAGAACAAGAGGCCCAGATACTTAAACTCCACCACTTGAAGCAAAAACTCACTGCTAAGGAGCCCTTTAGGGGACATGACTGCAAAAAAAGTTGGTTATGCACCAGATACTTTCTTGTGCTCACCGGATACTTTAGTAACTGGTGTGCACGAGAAACCAACCTTTTCTTTTTTTGCAATCATGTCCCCTAAAGGGGTCTATACACTGCTAACCTGAAGGAAGACATTCCCAACTTTTTGCTGGTTGAGAATTATGGCCTCAGAATTTGAGGAGCAACTGAATCACTCTCAGCTGTGAACCACCCCAGTGCACTCGGAAAGTCATGGTTCAAAAACTGACCAGAACCACATTGTCCGCCAAAAGCAGAGATGAGATTCTGAGCTTCCCAAATCAGACCCCTTCCTCACCATGGCTATGCCTCAAGATCCTGTTCATCAACACTAAAAAATGGATTGGGACAAGGGGCATCCCTGGTGAAGTCCAACCCGCACGGGCAATTAGCTCAGTTTACTGCCAACAACGTGAACACAGCTGTTATTCAGGTTGTACAGGGACCAGATAGCCCATAAATGTGGGCCTGGGACTCCATGCTCCTCTAACACCCTGACACAGTCGTATGGGGTGCCAGCACTAAAGACAAAAATAACTTTCTGGTTGCAGCTCCCAAGAGCCACATCCAAAATGGAGGCTCTCCATTCCCTGATGGATCTATGTCCATTCCCAGTTCACTCCCACTACTCGGTCTATCTGGCAATCTCCTGCCACTGGATCCAACTCAATATAGTTTTAGGTCTGATGATAAAATTACAAAATCCATCAAAGACCCTTGGCCTAGGTACACCAGATTAAGGTGGCAATTCAGTGAAAGAGTACAATATTTCCCAATTTAAAAACATAGTCCTAAAATAAATTGTGTGAATGAATAACATGATGATGAGATAAAAAGAGCATTTAGGCCAAATCATTTTTTCTACAACAAAAGACTTTGCAAAAATATGTACAGATACGATTAGGGTTTTGCATTAGAGTTACAAAAAAAAGTCCTAAATGATCTTTCAATAACTACATTTATCCACTACCATATTGTTATTACTGATTGGCTGACATCTAAGAAACATCCAAATCTGAAATAAAACCTGATGGGACAGTGGAGAGAGAGTTCTGTGTGACTCACACATCTGTAAAGGAGAACGCTTTGTTTAATGCATACAACAACATGGACATTATAATACAGAAGCCACAAAGCCTTACATATGCAAAACGTTCAACATGCTGCACACAGAAAGCTCAGACAGAAAGTAAATGCACATATCTACACCGTTAATGGCCAGACTGAGGGGGAAAAATAAAGGTTAAAAGAAGAGCGAGCAACCCAACATTACAAATAAAGCCGTGTCAAGAGTTAGTCTGTAAAGCAAATAAAACAACAACAATCATTTACCCTCTTTTTTTCCAGATGAATGATGGAACTCCAAAGATATAGGACACACCAGTGCCGATGGCAAGTGTAAGCAAAACTATTTTGACAAGAGAAATAGTGAGATTTTTTAAAAATGCTGGGAGAATAAACTAATGAGTTACCATGAGGCTGACATATGCAGTGAATTTAACAACTCTGATGACATCCCAACATTTAACCTCTTGTCGCTGAGGGGGAAACTTCCTTAAAAAATACCACCATGCTGTAACAGTTAGGTAAACATTTGTATTTTGGTGTCTTTGAAAGGATTTTTTTATTAAGTGTGAAGTTAAATGACTGGAATTTTTAAGCAGAAAACCCTGATTAGAGCGAGATCTTTAGGAACATCTTACTGATTAAAAAGCATCTAAGTTCAGGTATTCCTATAAAACAAAAGTTTAATTTTGATTTAGATTAATTTATTTCAATCACATCATGAAAAAGTGTAAAGTATATGTACAGTATGAACCACATAAGACAATAATCAAAAAACACAAATGGTCAAACAAGAAAATTCACTGCTGCTTGAAAAGGAATGGGATGAATAGAATTAAAAGAATCTGATTTTTTCAAGTTAATAAGTGCAGATGTTTTAACATTTTTGCCATTAATGTACAAAAAATTACCAGAATTCATGTTTGCCATTTATAACCAGAAAAATCAAACTGGACTGTTAAGAGGTTAAAAGGGAACTGGGAATTGCAGCACCAAAATCATTCAATCACAGCACAGAAAATGTTCATGTTCACAAACATGTTCTTCTTCCACTGAAAAAAAAGTTTATCATGGAAAATACACAAAAATCTAAGGGAAAATAATCTATTATGAAATCAGCAGGTCTAACTGTCAGTTTTGACCATTTATAGCCTCTAAGAGACTCTTTAATCTTTCATAATATAGTCCCGTTGTTCTACTGAGCGCTTTCTAATCTTATTACGGTCAACATTATCCCAATATGTTGTAAATATTATGTTAAAAAATAAGGTGCAATCTTACCAGCTCCAACAATTAACCCCGTCTTCAAGGCATTCCCATTATCTGTGAAAAAGAAATCTGAATAAGAAAAGAGAACACACACTACAGAGCAGAATTTCATCGGAAATCCTAGATTTATTCCACTTACCACGAGGATCTGTAGGGCTTGGAGAAACTGAAAAAACAAATGGGAAGGTTTTACATTGATCATTTTAACACGTAAAAATCCCCTCAATTTTTACAGGACTAAAATAAACATCAAGATGAGGAAACTCTGTATGACAGGACTGCTGGATCTGATGTGACGCTCTGGCCACTGCTGTAAGAACACTTGTCAAACTGTCTTCATATGTTATTAAGTTTAGCAATTTCACACATTTGACAAATTGAATAAGACAGTGTTCATATTTAAAAATTGTAAGTTGTAAGAATTTTTCTGGTGTAGCTTAATACTACAGAAATAAAGCAGCCTGATGGGAATGTATGTGATTAGCCAATTCAGTGAAATAAATACCAGAGATGTCAAAGTACAAATTTTGCCAAATAAAATTACAGCAACAATTTGTTCTCTGATGTAAAAAGATACATTATATACCCCATAGTTTCTCTAACAACCCATATACATCACATAAGGACATGATGGAGTTTTAAGTTGCTCATCACTGACACATACTGTACCTGATGGGGTCTTTTGGGTGGTAGTAGTGGTGGTAGTAGGTAGAGTTGGAATTAAGATTTCTAAAAAAAAAAAGAAAAAATGAAAAAAGGACATTCAACTAGAGATCAACAAACCTGCGAAGCGGCTCCAGTAACGTGTACAGACCCACCGGAATAGCACCTTTTATATGATACTGTCACTGATCGAGCAAGAAAGGGGCTCTGGGAATATTTGCGTCTGAATATGGACTCCCTTATACACTCACAGCTCACAGTGGACACTAGGGCCCGACCGATATGTCGGCCGGCCGATATTATCGGCCGATATGGGGGTCCAGGGTGATATCGGCTATCGGTAAATTTGCCGATATTTTCCGATATTTTTTATTGATTTATTTTTGTCCTATATGTGTTTCTGCTAGGGCCGGGACTTTAACGCGTTAATTAAGATTAATTAATTACACAAAAATAACGCGTTAATTTTTTTTAACGCATTTTAATCGCACTTATTTAAGCACCGCAGAACATCTCTCGTGAGTTTCAGCGGACCGATTATACTGGAGCACCTACCAGCGTTCATTATTTAGGACAACAACAAACCACAGTGAACATGAATGAAGAAGCGACCGCTTTGATTGGCCCCGTGGATGGGAAGTTTTGTTATAAAAAATTACTGGATGGAAGCGTGGATAAGAGCATGTGTGCAAGCTATGCAGCAAGGAATTTGCACATCACCGCAGCACATCGGGCCTGAAGTATCACCTCAATGTTAAACATATAGCAGCTAGCGTGGACGTTAGCCCGACTCCGAGTACAAGTGTAGACATTTTCTACACTTAATGCACTGGTCTGTTGGACTTGGTTGAACAAAAATAAACAAAATTTTGTTGCTTAAGCTTATGTGTATTCAGTCATGAACTTTGAGAAAAAAATTCTCACTGTTCTCTGGTCAAATATTTATATGCGATTAGAATGCGATTAATTTTGATTAATTAATTACAAAGCCTCTAATTAATTAGATTAAAAATTTTAATCGAGTCCCGGCCCTAGTTTCTGCATCTCCAGCAACTTTGACTGTGTGTGACTATAACTGTGTATTTAACTGTGTGAGAATCCAGTTTTCAGATTGATTATGTATGTGTGAATATACCTGTGGATTTAACGGTGTGATTGTGAAAAAAAGGTAAGCAAGCTTATTGTCAAGCTACTTTTTTCTTTCTCTGTTTTAGTTATAAAAATCATTTTTCTCCAGCACCACAACTGCTGCAAATGCCAAAGAGATGCTGAAACTTGAGCTGCTAAGGTTGCCTGGTGACAAGCAGGAGAATCATGACCTGAATGAACCACCTTCAAGAAAAGCACGCAGTGACCAGCCCACTACTAGACGAGACAGCTTGTTTGATGAAGTTGCAGCATTGGTGGGCAGAGCTGCAGTAGGTTCTAGTGTAGAGTTAGACATTTCTTGGAGGCTGCAATTTCACGAGAAGACAAACCACTACAATACTGGATGGTAAATAAAGTGTGGCTCCCAAACCTGGTTAAACTGGTTAGCCTTTTAGGGATATCTTTCAGTTCCATGCACAAGTGTTGACAGTGAAAGGCTGTACAGCTCAGTGTCATACATTGTGAATAAAAGCAGAAACAGGCTCACAGCTTTATTAAAAAGAACCTGCCTGTCACTTTCCCAAAAACAGCTTAGTTCAGAGGTCACACCATTGCTTGCTGACTGAAGTTTTTTGTTTGATTAGAACATAGACACTCTGCAACAGGTTCATTAATGTTATGTCTATCTGAAAGCTGGAAACAATGCCAAATAGTTCCCTGATACTTTGTTTTACAATGTGGACACTCCGCAAAAATTTAACAGAAGTTTATTTTTCACATGAAATTTAATTTTTGTTTTTATTTATATTCTATTTTTTTATCATCAGAGAAGAAAATAAAACCTGTCTTCCAATTCATTGCATTTTTGTGTGTGTGTGGTAGAAGTATCAGTATTTGTACTCAGTATCTGCAAGTAGTCAGATCCAAGTATCACTATCATATAGGTTTGACAAAAAAGGTATTTTTGCATTCGTAATTACAGATCAATAATTTGAGCAGCATTATGCTTCATCTTCACCAACTTGAGCAGCACTTCCACTCACTGTGACGCTGATGGCTAGACTGTTAGACTGTCCAGCGCAGTTTTACAGCATTTGTCAGTGAGCTCCTGACAGTGAGGTCTGTAAGGTCACAAACTGTTGGATCCTTTACTTCTCCCATTGTTAAGTTCTACTTCTTAAGAGATGTGTAATCATTCCACTTCAGTTAAGTTAAATCTCTTTCTCCATAATAAACAGGGGTTATAAAAGGCTTTATACTTAACAGAAATGCTAAAATGGTAATATGAAAGTTTTTCGCTCAATGACTCTGATGTCCCATTTTGTCCAAACGTAAAATGCAGCTAAATGTTTTCACCCTGGACCCATCAGACCCTATGTCTGCACAAGGGTCAGACATTAGACAAGCATGAGTCTGACATTTAATGTTTTCCATCTAACATACTTTTATGTGCACGTTACCTGAATAAAATTTCCCTTTGTGTAGTTTAAACAAGTTCAGGTGAAAGTATTTGAAGTAAATGTAAATGTCCTGTATTTGTATAGCGCTTTTCTAGTCTTACTGACAACCTCTAGCACTTTTACACTACAAGTGTACATTACTACCCATTCACACAACCTGATATGTAAATCAGAGGGCTACAGGGGATTCAGTGTTTTGGCCAAAGACATTTCGACATGCCAGGATCGAGCCACCAACCTTCTGATTGGAAGACGACTGCCCTACACTAAGCCACAGTCGCCCTTCCATTTAACAGGATTTTTCCAAAGTTTACTGTCCATTAATGCAGACATCAGGAGTCAGGCGATGTTTGCTAGCACTCAATTATTTAGAGTCACCACACAAAGAAACAAAATATTGATACCGAATACTGAAACTAGTAACGTCTTAAATGGGTGTTTTCAGATATGTATAAAAACAAAAAATATGCAGACATCCAGTAATAGATATTCAGGTCATAACTTGTTAGTTTTAACATGACTCCTTTATTATAAATACATACTGCTCAAAAAGTAAAGGGAACACAAAAATAAGACATCCTAGATCTGAATGAATTAAATATTTGTTTTAAGTACTTTGTTCTTTACATTGTTGAATGTGCTGACGATAAAATCACATAAAACTTGTGGATTTGGATTCACACTCAAAATTAAAGTGAAGAAACTACAGGCTGATCTAACTTTGATGTAATGTCCTTATAACAAGTCAAAATGAGGCTCAGTGGTGCCTGGCAGCCTCACCTCTGTCACTCAGTACGTTTACATGCAGCCAGAGAAATTCAAATTATTGCCTTAAGCTGGATTCATACTAATGCAGCTCCGACATGTCGGAGACACGCACAGCCATGATACAACATCGTATGGGCTCTTCAACTGCCTCGGATGGTCAGTTGGAGTCACGCTCTGTTTTCTAACTTTCCGACAGCCATGTCGAATGACGTACGTCTGTGATTGGTCAGCCAAACAACCCAACATCATTTCTGGCACAACGTAGCTTCCCTTTAGTAAACAGCGTGAGTGTTAACAGTCTTAAAGACAAATTTGTCCGCATTAAAAGAGGTCTAAAGGGCAGCAGTGGCGATGCCGGTGGCCGTAAAGTCCCTGCTTTTTATTTGTTCCTCTCATAGTTGGAACCACACACCAGCACATTTGCCTTTGCGTTAGTATGAATCCAGCTTTAAGTCCGACTAAAATCGGACTTCTGAAACGGCTTAGTCGGACTGAAATCCAACCGAACTGGACTTTGAATAGTCCAACTAAGCTACCCAGATAATGCAATTCAAATTCAAAATTTTCTGCATGTAAACACTCCGGCTGTTTAGTCGCGCTATCTGGCCCACCCCTTCAGGAAATGACATCGGCCGCAGCGCCACAATAAACAGCAAAACAGTAAACGAAGAAGAAGACAAAGATGGCGGCTAACTCAAGCATAAGTGGAAGATCAGTACATTTTACATTTTTTCACTAACGCAACTGTTTTTTTTTTTTTACCCAAACCGGAAGAACGCCCCCGCGAAGGGTCGCATGGCGCCACCTACCGTAGCAGCGGTGTGCGCACTTCTCTCAAAAATTCGATTTTCGAAGTGACATGTAAACTGGGATACGGGTCTCGCTAGGGGGCTAATCCTTAGTCCGACTTCTTCCAAAAGCTCGATTTAGGTGTGCATGTAAATGTATTCACTGTGTGTCCCAGTACAACTGTGGCTAAAACAGTGCTTTTCAAACGTGAGTGTGTGTGGGTGAATAACAAACTGTAGTGTAAAGTGTTTTGGGAGTCGTCTGACTACATGCCATAAAACTCAGCTAGACAAAAAGCATTTTGCCAGGCAAAAAAAAAGCCCATTAAGAGGGGGTAATGCTCCCTGCACTGCTTGCCCGCCGCCATTAAACTACAAGAAAAAGCGCCGCACCTTTTGAGTTAACACTACTGCGAAGACAGTGAAATAGATCCCAGTTATGACAAAGGATGGACTGACCATAGGGCATACCGGGCATTTGCCCGGTGGTGATTTTCTCTTTTGTGGGCCGCAGGCCGATGTTTATTTTTTGGTAACAGTACAAACTATTAAAGATGGTGGATTGGCCAATTGGTAATGAACAACTCTGGGCTGGACCAATTGAACCCAAGGAGCCCGGATGAACCCGCCCCCTTGCTTTGAACATAGGCTCTCTGCAATCGTATCAGACAAACTGAAGAAAATGGAGGGAAAAAACAGAAAGAAGCAACCGAAAAAAACTGGGCCAAAAAGAAACTAGTCCTTCATGCAGAAGCTGCCAAATTTGTTAAAATATAACAGTTGTTAACAAGTTATGGAGACCAGCAGGTGGATGAAGGATGTAGGAGGAGGAGAAACCCGGACGGCACCGGTCCAAGAGCCAGAACTGAAATTCAGTAAGAAGTTATGAAATACAGTCTATCAGGTTCAAATATAAACTAGGTTTAGTCTGGGTCAGATATACACCGGGTTTAGGTTAATCTTATTTTTGTTGTTTTTGCTAACTTTTTACAGTCTGTTACAATGAACTCCTGCTGTGAACTAGTTAGCATAATGGAGTTTCTACACTGCTGGGTGGGAGCTACACTAGCTACGTTTACATGGGCACATTTAATCGGAATAAACGCCCAATCGGATAGAAAAGACGTCATGTAAACATGTCAACCCGAATGTTTTGATCCGATGCAGCCTGATCCGAAAGAAATTTACTTCCGATCGAGAGGGGTGGTTTTGTCCGATCTTCATTCGGATAGACGTGCATGTATACACCCATTCGGAAAGAAAGGGTGAAAAAAGCCCACTGCGCATGTGTACAACTTCAGCGTGACGTCTTTCCACTTTCGCAGACTCAAGTAGAAAACATAGCGGGAAGTAAACAGAAGTGGTCTGCTGGTGCAGTCATCCTGTCATCCTGTCATCCTGCTCTCCTCTCCTGTGGCGGAGGAGCAGTAGTAATATGTATTCAGCCGCTAGCTTGGTTAATGCGACCAGTAAAAACCCAAACATAAAGGTAATCACCCGCAGAAGGTCCATATTGGGGAAAACGTGAGTCAGCTCGAGCACACGATGGGGCGGGAAAGACGTGCAGAAAGGACAGAGTTTGTTTACTTTTTTTTCTTCCCCCAGAAAGACAACTCGCTGTGCGCATGCTCAACTCATTTAACCTGATTGAGTGCTTGGTGCATGTGTACTCATGACATGATCAGATCATTTCAGTTAGTGTCCATGTAAACAGGGATTTGGGAATTCAGATCGACCAAGATTTTAATCAGATTGGGGAAATTTGGCGCATGTAAACGTAGCCAATGTTACTGAGAGTGAATCCTTATTGATAAGGTTAGTTAGTATAATTATTGAATAGTTTGTTTAATAGCTGAGTGTTCA
This sequence comes from Pachypanchax playfairii, assembly GCA_006937955.1. Lineage (NCBI taxonomy): Eukaryota > Metazoa > Chordata > Actinopteri > Cyprinodontiformes > Aplocheilidae > Pachypanchax > Pachypanchax playfairii. The sequence continues at coordinate 1,499,490 of SSNP01000032.1, read as the reverse complement.
TTATTGATATAGTGCACTACGCTGAAGCTAACTAATGAAACCAAATGATTTGACTAGAATTCTACTGTAATATCAGGAAACACAGCACTGACATCACAACCAGTCACTTATTCAATGGAAAGATTCACATAAAAGGCCTTGGGGTGAATCTTAAGGCCTTTACTTTTCACAAACCGATTTGTTACTTCTAATACTATTTAAGACCCCACAGACCCCCTGCTGTAGCCCAATCAACCCATTTTATTTTAATGTGTTTATCATACAGGATGAAACTAACTATTTGTTAAATATTTTTATCCAGGTATGGCCCTTCCGATGAGGTGCATTTGTCAGTTGAATTTGTAGTTTGCTTGCTACTTTTTAAAGTTTTCAATCATTTCAAGCAAGACCTCAAAAAACAAGGACACATTCTGTCTTATTTAACTACTCGTGTATGATCCATTTTTAGAAGATATATAGAATGTTCGCAGAAAGTTCATAGTTGTATTTTAAATATACTTGTATAAAAAAGATTACCCGATCAAAATACATTTGTTAAGTCAGATAAAACATTCTAAAAGCTCTTTATTAAATTTAGCAATTTAGAACTTACTTCTGCATTCTGGGATTCCAGGGGACCACTGACTGTTAAGTTCACATTTCACTGTAGCTGCTCCAATCATTTCATGTCCAGGATTACACCTGTACGTCACTGACGCCAAATATTTATGTGGAGGCCGAGAACCCTCAACATATACGGCATTTGGAATTTGCAGATCTTTACATTCAACAACTGCAAAACACAAAAATGCATATTTGTAATTGCAAATGTGAAAAAAGTGCACTTTAATATTAAGACACTTACAGACACAAGTTGGAGGAGGAGTGAATTTCCCATCTTCAGAACACGAGGACTGACTTGATCCATTGAGTGTAAACCCACTGTTACATGAGTATATCACTACTGCTCTATAGTCATATTTATCTTGCTGTGGAAAGAAATTTCCATCTTTGATTCCTGCAGGTGGATCACATGTCACCACTGCAAAACAAAATGCAGTACATTAAACTAGAATCAGAAACAGAATTTCATGAAAAAATAATAATCAACACACATATCACCAACCTTCACATACAGGTAACCTCCCATCCCATCCTTGGCTTTCACATCTGATTTTACTCTTACCAACTAATTTGTAACTAATTAAAAAGAAAGACAAAATAGGTTAAAAGCTATAAAACTGAAGGGCAAGGAAAACCAGATAGGTTGAAAGTGAATACATGCTAGCAAAACACTTTTATTACTAACCCTCGATTACAAGTGATAATTGCTGTGTCACCAAACTCAGTCCCAGTAGGGTAGTCAATTGTTCCAAAATCCACCTCTTGTAGAGGGCCACAGTTATACCCTGGAACAAGACAGACAGAAAGAAACTTTAATAATCTTGAAGGAAATTATATTTGAGTGCTCATTAAAAACCCAATCAAATAATAAAACACAATAAAAGCAGTCCAAAAGTTAAATTAATCAGAATTAAAAGATCAATTAAATCTCTTGTGCTTGCCCCGAGAACCGTGCAGTCTGATAGCACATGGAACAAATAAGGTCCTCGATCTGTCCGTGGAGCAGCATTGGGACAACAGTCTGCTGCTGAAAGTAATTTTCCTCCCCTTAAGGCTTCAACCAAGGGGTGTGAGGGATTGTCCATGATGGCCCTGAATCTAGACAAAGTCCTCTGCTCTGCCACCTCCTCCTCAGGAGCCAATGTCAGTCCCACCACAGAACTGGCCTTCTTTACGATTTTACTAGTGCTGCCACGATTAGTTGATTAGTCATGATTACATCGACTAACAAAACCGTCGACAATAAATTTAAAGCCTGTGCAAAGTAACAACAAATGTGTGTTCTGAGTTTGTCACTGCACAGGAATATTAGTTATTAGTCATCCAGCCAAATTTGAATGATTAAAAACACTACGAAGCATATGAAATTTGGTTACAAAATAATGAAAAAAGGATCAGTTTTCTCTGCTCTGAGACGCTGGGGGCGTGTCCGCTGCAGGCGCTGAAACCTGTTTGTCTCATCCTCTAGCAGCACCTCCTTCTCTTCCCCACATCACTGCATTTCCTCCGTTTCTGAGTTCCGGCTGGTTCGTTAAGTTTGAGGTTCTACCCACATGTAAAACTGCGCATCGCTGCTTTTTGAGGAGTTGAAATATTTCCACACAACTGCAATGTTTCAGACTTGTTGATCAGTGAAGGAGTGGAATGTGCTGCTACGCCATTCTGAGCTTTGTTTAGCATATGAAGGCAGCAGTTGGCAGAAGTAGCTCCTACCTATCATGCTGGTTTAGTTACTGTCTACTGTGTGGCTCCTCTGCACAAAATCGACCCAAAGCTTTTTCAGACGGTCATCCCTCGGATGAAGGAGCGGGAAAACCACTGAAGCTACCGCACTGTACGGTTTTATATGACGAGAGCAGCAGGGGGCGGGGTTATCCTGAAGGGCAGCCGCGTGACAACAAGCGGCTGCCCTTTTAGACCCATCCATAAAATCCTGAAACAGAAAACTCTTGAAACGCAATCTGAAGGCTAGCTCCACAGTTCAGTTTTTAATTATTGGGAGGTTTTTCACATGTTTAGAACAGTACATTTATTATGTTTATAATGTGGTTAGAAGAAAATAGCAGAATTCCCTTTACACGGTCTTTAATAATCGAGGTCATAGTTTATTCTATGAAGCATTGTTTTTTATCCCGCTGCTTTCCGTCTTTCTGCTTGACGCATTAAAAGGAAGCATGTTGTCTTGTTAGCTGCTAACATTAGCAGGGAGTTGCTTGTATTTACATGCTAAAACGTGTGTTGGGGGGGTGGCAAGCGGTGCATAGAGCCTCTTGTCTTCTTATAGTGCACTTCTTTATTGAATGTCTAACTCGACCATCTCTTCTCCACTGTGCAAGAACCGATAAAGGTTAGAACTTTCTTTTTTTCTCTTTCCGATACAGGGATTACCGTAATACAGGACATAGAAACGCACTCCAATATTCAAATTACCGTAACGCACTGAGTAAGAGCACACTTCAATATTTACACTTATTACAGTTGTAGCAATGACAATTTCATTACCATTAGCAAACATATGTCATGTATTTGCTCTAACTTTAAAAATGCTAATGATTTATTGTATACCACTATGTTACACTGTTAAAAAAAAGTGTATGGGTACATTAGTGCAGCTGCACTGGTGCATGGTGCAATAAGCTAGACTTTACGCATGGTACGATTAGTCGACTAATCGCCAAAAAAATGATTAGTCGACTCTTAAAATAATTGTTTGTGACAGCCCTAGATTTTATTCAACCGGGGACATTTTTTTACTAGTGCTGCACCACAGACTGATAAAAATGGTAAATGTACTTGTATGGGGCTTTTCTTGAGTCAGATGACTCCCAAAGCGCTTCACACTATAGTAAGTCCTTCCCCCATTCACACACAGACTCACACGTTTGGTGGTGATAAATTACACACATATTGTAGCCACAGCTGTCCTGTGACACACACTGACAGAGGCGAGGCTGCCAGACACAGGTACCACCGACCACCACCAAACAGGCAAAGTGTATGAAGTGTTTTGTCCAAGGACACAACAAACAAGCGATCTTTTTCCGGGCGGAGCGGGGATTCGAACCGGCTCCTCCTGTAGAGCTAGTCTGTGTTAACAGTCCAGTCCAGTTTGTTGTTCAACACAATCCCCCACCTACAGGTGTAATGACACAATGCCCACGTTGTCCCCCTCTATGAGCACCGGCTGATGCACTTGGAGTCTTCTCCTGAAGTCCAAAAAGATTTCCTTGGTCTTTCGGGTATTCAGCTGCAGCTGATTCCCCCTGCACCAGGCCACAAAGTCCTCCACCAGACACCTGTACTATTCCTCCTCCTGAGTGAGTTTGAATGGTGTTAAAGGCACAGGAGGAAAAAAATTTCTTGAGGCCTTGTGTTGTTGTTGTGGTGCTCATGTTCCATATTGCACCCTGTGATGGTTTTTCATGCCCTCTCACACTTCCTTGATATTGTTTCCTTTCAGTTTCCCCTTCACCTGCTCCTTGTATTTCTCTCTTGCTCCTCCCAAGCAGCTCATCACCTTTGTCTGCACCTTCCTAATTTCCTCTCTGTCTCCCCTCTACTAAACGCCCTTTTCTTTCTATTAAGAACCTCCTTCATCCCCTCAGTTAGCGAGGGTTTATCTGTATAACAATGCATTGTCTTGGTAGGCACAACACTGTCTATGCAAAAGTTCAAATAATCTGTCAGACACTGAGATGCACCCTTGATGTTCTCACTATAATGATCCAGCAGGACGCTCCAGTCAGTGCTTCCCGAGCAGTCCCTAAGCTACTCCTCCACCTCAGGTGTCCACCTTCTCACAGTTCTTGTTATGGGTTGCCTCTTCACAAGAGGTATATATGTAGACTGTAATCAAGATGTGGTCTGATTTACCGCGAGAGGAGAGGAGTGTGGCCTGATGTGCATCTTTGATGTTGACTTAGAACAGATCGATGGTGCTATCAGCACGAGTGGGGAGATATCTCAGAACATTATACTTATTCTTTATACAGTATAGGGCTGGGTGGCATACCGGTTTGTACCAAAAACCGGTGTTTATTTTGGTAATGATATGAATTTTTCACATATCGCTAAACCGGTGAATAGCCAAGACAATGTAGGGAATCCTGGCAGTGGGAACGCATTTCTGTGGGGACAGATTTCAGTGCTACATGCAACACGTGAAAATTACGTTTTGAATGAAGAATGGCTGCTGGTGGGGGCTGTAACTAGAGATGCACCTATCGATCGGCATCCGATCGTAATCGGCCGATAAGACCAATATTGGTTTTGTTCAGAATTCTCAAAATAGATCAAAGCGGGCTGATCAGCTTACAACTTTCGCTATGTAAGCTGAGTCCAGCCGCAGAAAGGCCGTCAGGAGCAGCACCTGGATTTTTCCCGGTGGCCTGGCTGCCAAACTGCCCGCTCGCGACGGGCTGACGGTTAGGTGGAGCTTGATTCTTAAATAAACAATCCCTCGTGTGGCTAATTAGACCATCTGCCACAATGACGCTCACTCATTCAGCAGGTAGAGAGCGTGAGAGCACAATCATCCCCCTCCCTTTCCTCCACACCTTTCACTCTAAAATGAAGCGGTGTCACCAGGGGAAGAGGAAGCAGAGCAGAGAAGGAGAGGATCAAACTTTGGTAATGTTAGAAAATAATCACAGATTCGACTTTTCTGGATCAATAACTTATCAGTGGAGCATTGCTTTTACAAAACCACACCTCAGTGCGATCACAGCGAGGTAGACTGCGAGGTACAACTGTATTTTCTTCAAAACAAGTTGTCCATTGGCTGGGAGACTGTGCATATGACAGTAAAATGGGCTATTTAAAGCCAATCTTATGCTGGGCGGACACTGTGCGATTTTGCCATCGCAGACCACGCTGCGTCATCATGGAAACATCGTAGCGTCGGGAGGTCATAAGCTGAACACTGTGAGAACACTCACGAGGAAGGATTAATTGCTGCTACGTTCTAACGATAATGCTGCGACCTCCCAATCAAATTTCTGGCATGTCAGAAATTTTCACCGTAGCTCGTACAGTGTGAGCGGTGTTACGTCACGATTCTACGTTCGCACCTGTGCAGAAGACACTCGTGGAGCAACATTGGCTGACTAATGCAAACGTGAAACTATCATAGCTACTGTAAAACAATATAGTTTAACATTAATGTTACCTCAAGCCCCTGATGAAGGATGGACATCCCATACCGACCATGTCTCCTCAGCCATTCACGTACCCAAATCCTTTTCTTTTTTTTTTTAGTTTCAGCGCACAAGACAGCGCACACAACTGCAACAACTTTCTGCCTGCTCGCCATCTTGTTGTCAGGCACGCTGTGGTTGTCATAGGAACTAGGAACCTTTTGTTTTTCGTTGTTCACACTCGAGCGCGTCGTGCCGTCACACACTGACTGACGCCGACAAGTAGTCGTGGTTGTCAATAATCATGGCTGACAGCAGTCGTACAGTATGAGTACACATGTCGTAGGGTCAAATAGAGTACGAGTGACAGACCCAGTCGTGCAGTGGGAGCATTTCCCCGACAGTCAGATTTCTAAAATCGCATAGTGTCCGCCCAGCATAAGGCAGTAATTTTTAACTTATTAGAAGATAATGTGGGTAACATTGGTTGTATAAAAAAATATTGTCAAATACTGTAAAACCAATATAATTTAGAAAAAAACGTGATATGACAATTTTGCCATACCGCCCAGCCCTGATACAGTAATGGGTAATGTTAGATACATTTATCACATTCCAAAAATACAATAATCTTCACTATGCAATGAAATATTACTGTTACTGTTTACTCTCAAATGTAAATGTGTGATTAATGATAATATTCACTTTCGCAAACCAGCTTCAGTTTACTCCAACTGCCAGCAGTACACGTCATGACTGGAGATCCTCCTGCAGATACGTAGCCAATATTACAGGCAAAAGAAACACTGGAACCATCATCAAATGTATCTTGCAAAATGGCATCTCCCTTCAAATTCATGTTGGTTCCTCCAGTTGGTTTAGCGCAGCTTTGGGCTGGAATAAAAATGAAATATTGAGAGAAGAGTAGATGCTAGTGAGGATTAAGTACACGGTAATTACAGACATGTGACGCATGCTCTGTGTCCCAGTTTGAACTCACCTTGAACAGTAATGGCGAAGCCAAGACTGCTTAGTAAAAGGAGGGCATTGACACTCATGGCAGGATCTGACACAGTCAATATGACGAAAACAGTCTGTTTCAGGAAAAGAGAAAAAAAAAGCAAAATAAAGACAAAAAAGCAAAAGGTTTGACTAACAAACAATCAGGTTTAAAATCAGTGAGCCTGTTGCTGATATGTTCTGCTTTTCTTGCGTTTACGTGATCTCAATATATCTTAAATAATAATAACAGACTTTTATAATAAACCAAATAAAACCAGGGTTACTTTAAACATACCCCATAACAAAGAAACTCTTTTTCGGCAGCATTTCTTTTCAACAAGTAACTTCTGACTACCAGGCTAACGTATCAAAATGGGTCCAACTAATCGGATATAACCATTCATAATATAGTAGTTTCCCACATGGGCCGGAATTACATCTTGCAAACGCATATTATGTATACATATACAACCACAATCACATTCTTTAAGAAATTAGCTACACATCTTGCTTTTAGTTTTCCGTCATCAAAACTGGGTGGGTGTGCGTCACAAAAAGATTACCACATTAATCCAGAGTAAGTTTGTATTTTAAAACAATACATCTGCCGAATTTACTAATATGACTTTTTAGATAAGACAGATACGTTAAATAGTTCACAAGAATGTTTTAAAGTGTTGAACATTAATAAACATTTAAATTTGACAAATCGCACTAGGCTTGATTAGCTAGCTGAAGGTTAGCTAACGTGACAACAACAAATGTATTTGATACAAATGTGGTAGTTTGAAAAAATTTTCTTAAAAGCTATGTTGGTTAAACATAATGGAGGAATGTTTCATATTAAAGTGATAACTTACTCCACGTCTCCTTCAAATGTCGAGGATCACAATGGCAAGAACTTCCTGTTAGTGATGGGAAGTCCGGCTCTTTTCAGAGAACCGTGTCTTTCGGCTCAGCTCACTGAAAAGAGCCGGCTCTTTCGGCTCCCAAACGGCTCTTCATGTTGTTTTGTTGCTTTATTTCATTTTTTAGCAACAACAATACACAATTATGCAAATAATGAATTGATAATGTAAATGTGTTATATATATATTGAACATATAAATATGCTTTTATTTAGGAGGCAGTCGATGGGGTGGCCAGTGGGGTGGCTAGGCCACGGACCCCCCCGTGCCCCCCCGCCTCTGCCATTGACTGATGGGTGGGACAGTTCTCAGGTGCCCGTGCAGGTTGTTTGTGGAGCCGGCTCTATGGGAAGCCTAATGCCCCTTTTCCACCGACAAATCGGCACAGCGCGCTTGAGAGCGGTACAGAATAGCGCGACAACTGGTGGCAGCTTGTTGGAGTAGCTCTGTGACTTTGCTAGCACTTGCTTGCATTTCTTTGTTCTTTTTGAGTATTTCTTGCTAGTTTTTTCTTCTGGAAATATTTTCTAAATACTTTTCTTCTGATTTGGGTGCCGTGCTGATTGAGTTTTTTGCTTGATTTGTCACTTTTTTGCCACTTGTTATGATGCGTAACCATGGCAACAAGAGACTTGTTTACTCGAAAGAGCGGCTAACTGACATTTCTAAGGCTGAAATAATCCTCAAATTGAAACTCTGGATCCCTGATGAGCTCAAAAGAAGAAGACGTGGATGCAGAACAAGAGCAAAGTGAAGAGAGAGAAAGAGGAAGTTTAAACCTTACCTTTCATCAGTTATATTGACAAATGTGAGATCTCTTTGCTAACAAAATGGATGAACTTGAAACTCTGTTGAAGACCCAGCCAGAGTACTGGGAATGCAGCATCATGTGTTTTACTGAGACATGGCTAAAGGAGCATATCCCGGACTCCAGCGTGTCTCTGCTTGGCTTCCAACAATACAGGCAGACAGAGATTTGAAGAGGAGTGGCAAAAGAAGAGGAGTTTGTCAGCTGATCACATCTGCAGTCACCTGTTGGGGGCGGAGCATCAGAGCAGGTGACATGAAGAGGCTGAACAGATGGATAAGGAGGACTGATTCTGTCCTGGAGACTGAACTGGAGTCTCTTGAGTTGATTGTCCAAAGGAGGATGAAGAACATGATGGAAAACCGTCATCATCCTCTTCAGAACACAGTAACTCAACAACAGAGTGTCTCAGTCAGAAGATTCTTCATAATCCGCTGCAGCACAGACAGCTACAGGAGATCCTTCCTGTCCACAGCTAGAACCCTCTACAGGAGATCCTTCCTGTCCACAGCTAGAACCTTCTATAATGGCTCCCTGTAAAAGAACTGAGAACTGAGAACAACACTTAATTTCCCTTCGGGGATTAATAAAGTATTTTTGATTTGATTTGATTGGATCAACTTGCTTGAGGTGGTGGAAACATAAAGCAGACGTAAGTGGGAATATGGGCGTGCCCATCTGGCTATGAAAAGTGGTGCGCAAAAGTCCTTGTCCGCGACGTCACAGCGTGTGAAACAGCAAAGTCGCCATTGTCCAAAGTCAATTGTATTTTAAAATGAGGTATCTGTATGGTTGCTGGGAGTTTTTTTTTTAAAGCCTTTTGCGGGAGCGCTTCTATATCACACCACATGGACACCACACAATCAGGGGCTAACATTACGTAGGTAGTCGTGTCACTGGTAGCAGTTTACTGGACCAATCAGTAGACAGGTGGGCGTGTGGGCCCGCTTTGGGCCGCTTCGGACCACCGAGGAGGTTGTCTGAGAAAAAAGAGGCCGGGTTGGCACGGAATGACGTGGTTAAGACCCGAGAAAGGCGGTGGAAAAGGGTCCGCAGGGCGCTAAAGTGAACCGAGCCACACCGTGTTCTGTCGGTGGAAAAGCGGAATAAGTCTCCTCCCTTTCCGGTCGGCCTATGGGTCCCCTGGCCGAAAAAAAAATTAATGGAAGTCAGTGGAGCGATAAAAGCTATTTTCTGGTCCGCTTTGTCTTACAAAAAAAACATACATCGATGAACTGAAGAAGCCTTTTGGATGACAGTGAAAGAAACAAACAAAAAAATAAGTTACATTGCTTTTTTTATCAATAACTGATCAAATGCATTAATGAGATCCACAATATATAAAGGCTTATGAGATTCAAGCCAGTCATAACTCACAAAAACAAAGAGGCAAAACATTGTGTTTAGAAAGAAGAATTGTAAAAAATTCTTAAACACCCACAAGAAAATTTTTTTGTATCTACACAGTTGATGTCATTCCTCAAAAATGCCTGGCATCTTGATATTGTAAATGAAACATGTTTGTGTCACAATTGTTTAATGATGATAATACAGATCAACAAACAGGGCATTCTTAGTCAGTGATAAAGTTGGCCCAACCCAAGCTGAGTCAACATGGATAAGTTCACTTTCAAATGATCTTATCAGAAACTCGTGATCTACCATGGTCAAAGTTTATTTACTGTTTTTAAAGGACTGTGTGAACAGGGAAAATGTTCAGTATATAGTATTTCAGCTACAAATATCCTCAAAAGTGACTTTAAGATAAGAACAAGATGAAAAAATAAAAAGATTAAAATCAAAACACTCAAGCCCATATGCCTACAAAACAGTGAGAGTAAGACATGTAACCTTTAACATTGATGGCTGAAAATGAATCAGTGGAGACCCGAACAACTTGAATATATCTCTTTAAATGATGACACAAACTTATATTATTCATTTCAGAACTTTACTAACATACCTTAACAGTGACTCACTGATAGTCACAAAGACAGCTTTATGAGTGACACATTTGCTCCATAATAAAAAGCCCCAACTCTTAAAGATCTAAAAAAAACTTGAGCTCAAATATGGAAATTCTACTTTCCTGCAATTCACAAACAGTAAGACTGTAAGACATGTTTAAGAAATGCTAGAGCTTGTTAATGTTTTCTTTTTTCCTTTCATCCAAAACTGTGTTGCTTTATTTTACTTATTTGTTAAAATATTTTTAACATATTTATGGAAAATGTGCTATATGATAAGAATACAAGTGATGTGATCCTTTTGAAATGTTGATTTTTACACACTGACACAGGCGCTTTTAAAATCCTGGTATGTTGTCAAAGGACTTTGGTAAACTATAAAACCACAACTTCCTAAAATACAAATCACTGAGTCAGATATTGTCTTTGCCTCTCCTCAACCTTCTTCCTCCAGATTTGCTATGTCTTGTTTTGGTACATTTGAGAACTACGCACAGAGTTACGAGAAAGGATGCAAATGAGCCCCAACGCAACAGTGTGTACCAGAATGGTACTCCGCTCCATGTCCTGAAAAACAAATATGGAAGACATTTTAACTCTTGCTGATCATAATTTGACTTTAAACCTTTAATTACATCATTTAATGAGACAGAAAAAAATCAGTCTGACCTGAGAAAAAACACATGTGGATGTGTTTGATTGGTTGGTAATAAAACATCTGCTGTGTGAAAGTGGATTTTGGTGGTATATTTAGATGTTGTCAGAGGTGGAGTTTCAGTTGTGGTTGGGTTCATTCTATCCAAACAGTCATAAACAGGGTGGCCTGATGTGGAGAAAATACAGACATTGTATCTGAACTGTACACATTATGTATATATGTATTTTTTTAATTAGAACATCAGAGGGTGTCTAAATCTTGTACCATCCCTGTCCATACTACTGTTCCTGCCTCTGTTTAGTTTTACTCACATCTGCCCTTCATAGTTATATATTAGTTAAGTAATTTGTAGTGGATTGCAGTTTGATTCATTGTATTTTGTACATTTTAGTCACATGTCTCCATTTTTGTCTTGTCTGTCCAACAATTTTAGAAATCTTGTGGTTTGTTCAGAGTTACTTGCAAATATAAACTGTACTGCCATATTTAAATTTGTTGTTTTAGAAAGAACATACAACACTTTTAATCAAGTCATGGCCAAGGTGATCTTTTCTAATTGCCATGTCATAATATTTAACTATTAAACTGTCTCTGACATATGATTTTTGTATTATTTTACTATTTCATATCAATATTACATTTGTTGTCCTGTGAACACTTCTTCACATAAATCAGGATCCACAGATTTCCAGTAATAAAGTCTCAAATATGCATATTTATGGAATATCACAGCACAATTTTGAGGAAGTGACAAAACAAAGAAATGTAAACAAGGGATTACTGTAGCAAAAAATGGAGAATCAGATTTTTGAGTGTTTGTCTATTTATGAATGAGAAATTGGCTCAGGAGAAGATACAATGTTCATCAGAACCAGTTTTGATTAGCACAGCGAGATATGTAGGCTTGAACACATCAGTTTCAGTGTCATGGTGGATGCCAATGAAGGTTATGTATAAACAGCCAGACCAGAGCAGAAGAAGAAGAGAAAGAAAAGAGACCAAAATCCTCCGAAAAATCTCTCATAGAGTTACTGAAGTCAGATCCTGGTATGCACGCATGTCTCTGATGGCACCGTGAGTTTTGCTCTCTCTGATTATTTGTGTTTTCATGGGGTGTAATTGGAATAAATATATCAAATGAATTGTAGGTGTGCATTCTTTCCATGGATCAAAATCCAACCCACTGAGTCAGAACGTTATGTGTTGTTCTTGTGAAGTCTTTGATTTCCACATGAGTAAGTTCAACATTATCTGGGTCTGATTTAGGAAAATATGTTAAAGGTGGTAAAGAGGATTTTGTAGCAAGTTTAAATGTCAAATTTACTTCATCATTTTATTGACTTGTAGCGGTCTTGTACTTATGGTTTCCAAAAGAAAAAGTTATAATATTCATAAATCCTAGACCTGGTGGGGTTTGAAAAAAAGTAGCCAATAGATAACGAACCCGTTTCATTATCTATTGACCAAACAATTGAACTGTTTCTGTTAAACTTAGAACTGGGCTCAGATCTTCTGTTTACTGAAGCAAATAGACACAGGAAGTAATGAGGACACAGGAAGTAATGAGGACACAGGAAGTAATGAGGACGCAGGAAGCAAAGAGGTTAAAACCATGACACAGTTTGCTAACATTAAGAATGTCAATACAAAAGTAAAATTTGAGTTTGTGTTGGAACAGAAGACAAAGACACACCCTCATGTCCACATCAGACACTCATACATTCTGAAGATGTATTTATGAGTATGAGCCAGTCTACCAATAAAAAACCTTGCGGTTCTTTTTTTAGATGGTGTGGATCTTTCCACAGAAAATGTAGAGGCACATTCACCTGGCTGGTTTAATAATTTGTAAGAATTTGAAGAATTTGTATCAGCACTGAAAACCAACACAGCATGACCAGTCAAAAGAACATCGTACATTGGACATACTTCATCACTTTGGAACCACAAAGCATCTAAAAGCTTTCATATGCATTAGATAAAACAGATCTATTTTTAGATTTTTTAAGGTAACAGAAATCTAAAATGGGATAGACTGATAACTACATGTTTTTTTAAATGTATTATTATTGTTAATATTTATTTATTACATTTTTTCTCTAATTTACTCACTGGATTTTAACATTTCATTTTTTACTAAGACATACGGATGGTGACTATGGTGTTTGTCTTTCATTTTGCATGTTTTACAAAAGATTTGTGATTTGTTTCAAATATCCTGAACACAGATGTCAAAATATTTACCAGCGCTTGATATGATATTAATTGAACCTCTGCTTGAGATCTTACCTTGGATATTAATAGAATAAACACAACTGCTGTTTGCAGGGACCAAGACCTGCACAGAAAGGATTTCACTCTGCTTTCTGCTAATGCTGTTACTAGCAGAACAATAAAACTCGCTGTTGCTGCTCGCTGTGGTGCAGTTTAGGCTCAAATCTGATGAGCCATGAAACAGGAAGTCATTGTGCTGAGGATGCTGATACCAGGTGTAGCGAATGCCAGTTCCCTTTTCACAACCGCAGCGTACAGTTACTGATTCTCCCCAGCATGTTTGTCTGTTCTCCAGAGAGCTCAAGGGCCAAAGTCTGGGTTTACACACCGGAACTAGTACAAAGAAAAGATACATCAGCTTAGCAGTATTACAAAATATTTTCATAATAAATAATGGAAAAGCCTCTTCTCACCTTCAGTGACCACTATGTTGACTGAAATCATGATGTCGGCATATATTTTATCAATCCCAATCCAGTATACTCCACTATCCTCAATCTGAAGATTTTAAACTTTTACAAACAGGCCTTCTCTTCTGGCATCAATTATCTGACACCGTTTAGTGTAAATGGTTTTGGCAACACCATCAGAATCCACCAAAATCTCACAGCTGTTCCTGGTGGACCCTCTGCACCAGTACTTTTTGCTTTTTTTTTTGCTGCTGGTGTCATACTTGCAGGCAACAAAAATATCGTCTCCAATATGAGCAGTGATCTCCTTTTTGTCAGCTGAAGGCTTGCTGTAACACAAGTTAGCTTGAATCAGAACAAGAAACCCTAAAAGTGTTTATTATTTAGATTGATCAATTTAAAGAATTTACTGAATTTTATATTGTAAAATTATACTAATTTGTATAATTTATATTTTGAATTTATATGAATCAATTTAAATACCCTATGCACACTGATGAATTTATATTTTAAAACTTAAAAATACAGTATATTATACATTCTGTTTATAAATTCTTTATACATTTTCATACAGCCCTTTAAAAAATGGTTTAAAAAGAACATCATTAAAATAATGAACATTAGTTCAAAGCACATATCTTACAATTTGATAGTCATTAGTCAGTAATAATTTTTCATGCAAATTTAGTTAATATGAGAATTTTAAAAAATCCAAATGAGTGTATATAAAGATTGATTACCTGTAAAAAAAATGTATTTAGCCACATGTCCAGTTGAGTGCGTTTCATAATTATTAAATTATGAGACATCTTAAATATTAACGCAAAATATAAACAGCTTTAATTCATTTATGTTTCTATCCGTATGAGATCTGAATGAACTCATTCTGTTTTCATCAGCAACCAGGAAACAATTTTAGCTATTTTTAAAGAAACTCATATTTGCATAAATAGAATTGTGTTTTTTTTTTTTGAGAAATGGGTTAAAATCATAATTGTGATAAGATAAGAAAATATAATAGCACACTTACCATGAAAAAGCAAAATCAGACAAAGTGTTTTCATTTTGATGGTAAATGTTTTGTGAAATGGAATCTTTGAAAGCTACAGAGATAGACTGCTGTGGTTTTAGCTTCCTGTTTGGGTAGTTTCTCTTTTGGATTGTTCGGCCCACATTTCTGTTTACACACTTTAAAAAATAAAATAGATCTGTGATAAGTTTCTGCAACCTTTCAAAAATTGGTTTGTTTTCTGACTCACCTGTTCACACAAACACTTTAAACAGTGTTTGTTTGGCTTTTTTCTGCTGCACATGGGTCAGCACATCTGATAGAGTGTAGTAGTCTTTCCTGCTGCCCTGCATGAGCCACCACCATGACACTCATGTCAGATTCACCCGAGCTTATTTCAGGGAAGTCCAAATTTACAAATTAAAAAAAAAAGATTCAGTGTTTTATTTCGCTTTGTAGCCCATAAATGGTGTCATGTGACCTCCTATGGAAATATGCAAGACGTCTCATAGTCACTGTCACTGTTTCCATGCAGCCTTGGCAAATGTTAATCTCCCAATCAACAAGAATATATTTTTTAATCAATGTTTTCAGCAACAGTCCCTAAGAAAAAATAAAACTATCAGAATCCCAATTGTTTCTAAAGAATGTGGCTTAGCAAAGTTTTACAAAGTTGTACCTAAATAAAACAGATGTTTTTTGTGATTGGTTTGATAAAAACACGCTTTGTGGGGGGAAAGCTGATAAATCACTCCAATGTTGCCGCCACAAGACCGTCAAAGGATTTTAAAATGGTTCTACAGTCACCAATTTGTGATCTTTTATGCTGTTTATTTGTTTTGACTCGATTAAAATACAAAGTTAAAATACTTAGTTTGGCAGGTGGCGTAGTCTGGCGGAAGGGCAATGGCCCTTCGTTCAAAAGACCGCGGGTTCAATCCCCTAGGTAGCTACGCTGAAGTATCCTTGGGCAAGATACCGAGCCTACCACTGTCTCAGGGCGGCCGTTGTCCATCGGTAAGGAGTTCATTCTCCAATCTGGAGACTGGGGCTTGATCCCGAGTCCTGGCAAGAGGCTACAAGTCGAAGTATCCTTGGGCAAGAGAGTTTCCCCATGAGGGATTAATACTATTGTTAAAGAAATAGTCTATTTTACATCTTCAATTGATTCTGAGGCTGAATTACAGTTTTTTTTCTGTTTGTTTATTTGCCACAGACCACTGAATGTGGAATTGCTTTAATTCAAGACTAGCTAACTAACTAAACTGAACTAAACTTAACTTGGTCACTAGATGTCACCATACAACTAATAAAGTAGTTCCTACTCCTGCGGAACACTGTGAGGTGGTCATAACATCATTAATTCTCCTCTTACAGACCTGAGTTAAACTGTAATGTTAGAGGGTGAGTTCTGTATCTCTTGTTAGAATCTCAGTAGAACCCCCAGTTTGTCTTTGGGTCACTGTAAGTCAGAAAACAGGACATGTGCATTTCAAGTGCTAGGACATGACAAGACTTAAACCTGCTAAAGGGCGACTTTCCTCTTCTCTTCATTGTCACAGTGCTCCTCCAGCTGTTCTTTGAAACCATTTATATCTGGGTTGCTCTTCAAGAAATGAATAACTATAACTGAAATCCAAACACAAAAATTGTCACTTTAAGCACTAAAAAGTTAACTTTTCCAAGGGTTTGTAGTATTTTCAGAATTTTTATCCAACTTGTATCATAATTCTTTGTGCCTCTTCCTACACTTACCTTCTTCCACTCTCCTGTAATGTTGTCTAACACTGCCTGCACTGCACTCTGAATTTGGAGAAGTTTGCATGTATGTGTGCCTCACTTTGAGTCTGCTAATTGTTAAGTAAACACAACTAAACAGCCTGCTGACTTTAGGACCTGAGGGGAGGGGAGGACTGGGCGCGACAATAATTTTAATCTGACCACGGAACCTGAAAGCTTACTTTTGCTTCCTCTATGACACTTCATATCTTCCCTCCCACTAGTTCCTTGATGTGAGACTCATGACAAAGAAGTGAGCGGCGTAGCAACAGAAGTGCTGTAGCCCTCCGTGCCAGCCTACCTCCATGATCCATTGATAGGGACTTTTGTGACCTGACATGTCTGTGAAAGGTTTCCCATCCCAGGCATCATACAGCCAATCATGGAGCAGCAGGTCTGGATTCTGAGCAGCATCCTGACTCAGCTGGAGAGGCAGGAGGCTGCAGACGAGGAAGCACCAAACAGCATTGCAGCAGAGTTTACGGTGAGTTAACTGTGAGATCTTTTCTGTGTGAAGAGATTTGTTTTCAGCTGTACAGACTATAACGTTTCAGTTCAGGTAACTTGCCATGTTTCCTCTTTGATATTTGTAATTAAACTATCTAAACAATTGTGTTTTCTTTAACTCTCAGGAAACACAAAGAAAAAAGAAGTGGTTATTTCTGTATTTTCACAAAAAATGCAGATAAACAGTCTCAGTACATTTTTAACACTTCCTCTTTGGACTGCCGCAAATCATTAAACGTGCCTCGATGAACAACGCTCGCAAGCAAATGCATGGTAGCACTAAAAACCAATAGAGTTTTTTGCCTGCGACAATCACCTGAACCCATACAGACAGAAAATTCTCCCTCTAAAAAGTTGAGCCTCATGTTGACATCATGACTTTGCTGTCACAGTGACGACTTATGGTGTACTGCCTCAGGACAGCACTGTGGGTCTCACATGCTGCCCTTCTGCTGTCAAACCGATTCCAGCACAGGAAGGGCTCTATTGCGTGACTTCCTTCAAGGACAAAAAGCACTCTGTGGTGTTTTAAATGCAGATGGTTTGTAAAGCTTTTAACAGACTGTTAAACTGCCAGTTTCAGCCTCAGAACAAGAAGACCAGTATCTCAACAAGTCCTGCACACATGAATGTTTTAGGAGTTCTTAAGTGTTATTCAGGCTAGACTGAAAATCCTTAAATGGCATCAAGTCAGTTTCATAACGTTACATCATATGAGAACTAATTACATTTTCTGCCATTTACACCTGAATTCTGGCTCGTAAATGAAGGCTTATGTTGATCTAATGTCAACAGGATCTTTAAAAAAAAAAAGGTTCGGACAGAGTAGTAAAGAGAGAAAAGCTAAAACTGTATTTTTGACTTCAGCTATGAAAAGAACCCACAGAGAGTCTGAACCTTTCTGAAGTGAAAATAAGAAGAATTTAACTGCCACATAAAAAAACGGAAATGGTTCATTCGAATAATGATTCTCATTGTAGAGATGCAGAGAATTTCCAAAGAGTCACACCCTTTTTGTGAATGTTTAAAGCAAGAGTTTTTGCAGCTCTGATCTTTAATTCCCTGAAAGTATTGCACTGAAAACGATGCTCAAGTCTTTGGCCTTAAAAATTTGATTCCGCTTTCATTTTCTTCTTGACTGAAAAAACGCACCTTTTTGAGTGAATCACTGTTTTGTACATGTACTCTGAGTTTCCACAGAAGTCCAAAAATCAGATCAAATGAAGTCTGGGCTTAGGATTGTTTACATAGTTAAAATTTTGTTGTTTCTGAAATTTAAAATGAGAGTTTTTGCTATCAAAATACTCTCAAAAATCAAATGTTCTTGAGTTACTAGAACACTCCATTATTTTCCCTTATCACCCAGGTGTTTGCTTGTGTTTCTCCCATGTCTGACTCATTAAAAATGGCTGTAGTCAGTGATCTGCGCTGCAAAGCTGTTAACAATAATACAGACTGTGGAATTCATAGTTGTCTAGTTGGTTCTGTACATGTTAAAAGTATTAAAAGTAGGGAAAAAATGTTGAAACATATACAACATTAAATATACAAATATACAGCATCAAAAAAGCGAGCTGTGCTTGGCTGAGCCATCCACACATGAAGATCTTATTAGGAATTAAATCAGAAATCATTTTGGAAAATGAGAGAAAAAAGGTTCTGAAATACATTTGTGATATAATCACTTTACTGGATACCACCTAATCAGGATATTGGGGTTTGAACCCCATCATGATCTATGTTGTTTGACCCATTTAGTCCCCGTTAGGCAAACTGTTGACAGGCTGAACTGAGTAACTTAATATCTATTTACCTGTTTATCTCACCTGGACTGAGGCCTGACTCTAGAGACAGATTCTGATTCTTCTCAAGCTTAACTTGAGAACCTAGTTGTTGGGCATTAACCCATGAATCTAGTAAGTCACTATTTAAATGAGTTATAGGAACCAGCCTCCCGTGGACCCACCTCATGCAGGAAGCATTGTAAGGGTTCAGTGTGTTGTTGATTTGGTACAAATTTGAGGTGAAAGTCTTGTTTAAAAAATGAATTTAAACATAATTTTAATATTTGAGTTTAATAAGTAACAACATGGTAGAATCTGCTGTGTGTTTTTTGTGCCCTACTAAGTAAAAATCATTTGAAAGAGGATGGACATTATTTGTGTCTGCACTGGTTTACGGTACCAAGACTTCCTGGAGTCTTTGGGTGCATTCCTCTCCACAACTCCTGCTCTGGGACTTCAGTCCTCAGGGTAACTTGGAGGAGTATGATTGGGACCACAGCAAACACTGTGTTTGAAGTGTTAAAATGTAGCACGCAAGAATGCTGTCAGAAAAAAAAACATATTAGCAAAGTACAGAAACAGGAAGTCTCATTAGGAACAGAAACAAACCGCTTATACTTTGTTTAAAACTTCAACCTAGTGAAAAAAGACTTTGATCATTTTCATTCAAAGCGGAAATCACAGCATTATATTTCATATTTTAATCCATTGTACTATTACTGCTCCTAGCGTAGCTAATTGTTTTATTAAAATGTAACCCCGTCAAAAGTTCTTTTGTTTAGTTTTGTACTGATACTACTGTTCGAACAATTACTGACGTCTATCCAGCTATTGTGATTTGTGAACAGATTTCTGCAGTGAAACATCATGCAGAAGATAAAAGTTTATTTTGTATGTTTCACAGAGGTTAAAATGTCAGTCAACAAAGTATCGTACCGACAAGACGTTCTCCACCAAGACAGCAGAAAAACAAGAAAACATCAAGAAAAACCGGTACAAGGACATTGTTCCCTGTAAGCCTTTTTTTTTATCCCAGATTTTAAAAATGTGTTTTGGCATTGTGCACCTTTGTTTCAGCAGGTGATATTAATCTCTGTCATACATAAAGATCAGGTCATGTGAATTTGTGAACTCCACAACCCCAAAAAACTGTTGAATACAATAGAAAAATGCAGAGCTTACATGGTCTATTTTGTGATTTTTTTTGTGTGTGTATATGAGATGAACTGTCACCTATAGTATTTATACATACATATAAAATCTGTGTTTTTATATAAGCAATTTGATGAATAAGATAATTTACAAATAAAACAGAAGTTTCTCATGTAGAACGTAATCCAACATTGCGGACTTGTAACCCAGTTTCACAACCAAATGTGAAACAAAAAGAAAACTTGAGACATAAGAATAGCAGAACACTGTTTCACAATAACTTGTAAATGTAGTCAGAAAACATCTGTTAAATGGTAAACGGCTTGTATTTGGTTTTCTACTCAGACTTACCACTCAGTGCTTTTATACTACAAGTTACACACGCACACACACTCAAGTGTGTTTTGTTATCCTTATGGGGACCGTCCATTGACTTCCATTGATTTTAGTAACTAGATTTATACCTAACCCAAACCCTTTTCCTAACCTTAACCATTACTGATCTATAACTAACCCTAAGACTAACTAAAACTCTATTCACACCATACCTATAAACCTAACCCCTAACCCTAAAAAGGGGAGTCCCCCTCATGGGGACCAGGCTTCGGTCCCCACAAGAACCCTCGGACCCCAGAAAGATAGTAAAAGTCAGGAAACGGGTCCCCAGGAGGTCAGAAATACAAACCCACACACACACACACACACACACACACACACACACACACACACACACACACACACACACACACACACACACACACACACACACACACACACACACACATACACACACCTAAATCAGGGGTTCAGAGTAGAGCAACCACTCTTCCCTCTGAGCCACAGCTGCCTTGCAATCAACTTTAACATTCCAAAAAAACTGAATTTACTGGATTACTAACTAATATGAATAAGTATCAAGACAGACAGACAGACAGACTCCAGTTCACATCAAGAGGTCCAGATTCAAAGCTATAACTGTGTAAAAAGAGAGAAGTTAAATGTAATACATTTATCCAGTATACTGGGTAGGAGACGGGGTGCTAGTCATAGTGACAAACAACCAGTCATGCACACACTCACACTTGGGTTATTTTAGTAAGATTGCCAATAAACTAAACATGCATGTTTTTAGACTATGTAAAAAAGAAAATAGCTGGAGAAAACTAACATATGAGAACATGCAACATGACCATGTATTTCTGTCCATCCAGTTGATCACACCAGAGTCAAGCTAGAGCTCACCACTTCTAAAAAAGACACAGACTACATCAATGCCAGTTTCATCAAGGTATGTAATTCTGTTCTCTTGAGATAAAGCTTTTTTTTAGCTAAATGTGAACAAGCAACATGTGCATAAAAAACAATACTGTTGTAATTATCAATAACTTTTGACTCTTGATTGTAAGTTGTGTTTTGTGCACAGGGAGTGTCGGGGTCCAGAGCATACATTGCCACTCAGGGTCCACTACCAAACACTGTGGTGGATTTTTTAAGAATGCTTTGGGAATATAATGTTCAGGTGGGTGTGTGTGTATCATCAACATGTCAACCAACAAGTTGCTTGTTTTTGGCATGAACTCAGTTTTATGATCTGACTACAGGTTGTGGTGATGTCATGTCGGGAATTTGAGATGGGAAAGGTAACACTGCTTCTCACTTTATATCTTTCCTCAGAGTCTTTATCATCATCTCTGCATTTATTAGTGAATTTGTAATTAAAAAGACAAAAACCAGGATTCTGTTTCTGTTACTTTGTAGAAAAAGTGTGAGATCTACTGGCCACAGAAACACAATGAGGTCTTCGTGTGCGAGCCTTTTACAGTTTACTGTGTGAGTCATCTCATTCTCACAGTCATATATTCAACTCTAACAACTATTTAAACTGCTTACTGAAATTCCAGTTTTGTTTTACCTATACCCGATACCCACTGTATGCTACATAACCATTTAGCACAACACTTCCTAAATATTGTTCCCTTACAACATAAATTTACACCCTTTCTAAATGCATTTGAAAAGTTATCCTGCTAAACTGGGAACTATATTTTTTTGGACAGGATTCAGAGGAAAATAATGGAGTTTATCTGACAAGGACATTGAGGTTGACTTTTCACCAAGTAAGTATTTCTTATCTGAGCGAATGTCAGCACAGCTCACCTGAAGTAAACACAACAAAACAAAACAGAAAATAACTGCTAAAGCTTTTTTAGGAGCTACAAGTATTAAAAGACACTTATTAAACTTTTAAAATCTGTTTTTATTGCTGATTTGTGAAAATCTTTAGCTTTCACAATGATATATTTGGCAGGAAACGTGTGGCAAAACATATCTGCCTTAAAGAGTCCATTTACAGAAATGTCAGGACTTTGTGGTTATTTCTTAACCTGTAATATGAAACATTTTATATCTTAAAAACATTAGAAAACACTGATTAACAGACCTTTCAATCTAGCTGGTCATAAAACCCGAGTTTTATCGCCACCTGTGTAGTTTGAGAGATAAAAACTGAAAGAGAAGTTGTTGACTTATTTTCACACCCACTATGAAGGTAAGAACACCTGTGGGGCTAAAATATTCAACAGAAACCTCACAAAAAACTTTTAATGGAATGGCCTCTTTAAATTATAGAAAATCTCTCTAACGTGTGCTTGTCTAACAAAAGTTTCTCTTTTTTCAGTCTAGCCACACTTTAAAACAGCTGCACTATGTCAACTGGCCTGATCACGGTGTACCAGACGCCATTCCCCCCATTCTGGACATGGTTCACGAGATGCGAGTCTATCAGGCCCATGACGACATCCCCATATGCATCCACTGCAGGTGAGGCAGGCAATATTTGGGTGGAACAATTGTTGTTTTGTTTGTTTTATTTTTTAAATAACTAGTGTGTAGAAATCCAATTCTGCAGGATGCTTTCACTAGAGCCTTTTTTCAGACATATCAGACAGGCTCATCAGCTAAACCACAAAAAAATAGTCCAGTGGGTTGTGGTTTAAACAGATAAAACAGTTTCAAGAGATTCACTTCATTTCAAATTGCTACACATTAGAAATGCACACTCTTATTTAAAACTACCTGTATTTTGGATTTTCTAAAATTTGTTTTTGTCATTGTTATGGACATTTTTAATACCTTTTAATTTAAGCATGAGAGGTCATTATAAGTTTCAAGTTTATTTATTTATAAAGCGCCAGTTCATGACAAAGTCATTTCAAGGCACTTCACAGAAAAATCAACCAATTAATAATAAAACATTTTCTATCTAAGGAACCAGCCGATTGGGCTGAATTGTTATTTCAGCACAATCCCCCATCCTGAGCAAGCACGATTGGCGACAGTGGAAAGGAACGACTCCCTTTTAACAGGAAGAAACCGCTAGCAGAAATAACTTAGAAGTACAATGAAAACAGAACCTAGCATAACTGTATCTGGCTTATGAAACATATTTATTGCACTCTGATGTGTACAATTTTACAGCAAGTAAAAAAATGATCGTTCGTTTGGGTTAGATCTTACAATGGACGTGTGTCACTTGTGAGCAGCAGGTATGTACATGTCCCTTGCATTTGGTGAGGCAACACCTTTTTTATTTTGTAGACAGGATATGTACTGTACGTAGGTGGAAAACTAACGACCTACAACACTTTAAAATGTAAGCGAGGGCTTTTCCCCTGAGTTTTTCCATTACTTACACCATTGCTGGTTTAATGCCCACATCTGTCACTTTCTGAAAGACTACATACAGTAAGTTACACTCATTAGCAAAAAGAAAGCTGCCCCCAACCTAGGTGCTTTATTGGAAATAATTATTTCTGTTAAATTGTGCTAGAATTTAGGTTTTTACTATAAAGTTTTAAGGGGAAGTTTGATTGCAGACAAATCAGACATTGAAATTCTAAACTAGGGAGGGAAAAATACTTCCTGTTTGGTTTTTAACTTTGAACTACTCAGATAAAATCCTGATATAATAACAGATATTCATGGGTGCATATCTTATTGTTTCTGTTAATCTATATTATTCAGTGGGCTGCCGTGTGGATAATGTAATTTTGAGGTTGAGTATCTTGCTCAAGGATACTTCAACATGTGGCCTTCTGGATCCTGGGATCAAACTGCTCACCTCACCACCTCCTTCCCCATTTAACCACAGCCTCTCCCTTGTCTGTAATAGATAGCCCCCCCCAACACACACATACATACACCAGAGAGGTTTGTGGAGAAGTAGTTAATCTTTAGATTACTTGGTAAAGACATTTTTAAGTAAGATCAGTGATGATAAAGTTCCTGCTGCTCCTATCAGGGCACAGATATGTCCTACTAAAATGCAGGACAAATTTCTCTAGTCATTGCTGTCATTGCTCTGTTAAATAGTTTCTGTCTTTTTTTCTTTGTTTGTTTTGTTTTTATTTGTTTGGGAGACTGAATTGAGCTGCTTGCTTGCTCCATGGGGATAATAAAGATTCCTTGAAACTTATTTAGCCACAGTGACCGCTGAAATAACTTAAAACTGACAACAATAACAGTAAAAAAAAAAAGTATTAAACAACTATTCCAAAAAGTTTTTCAGTGAAAGATGGAAGCTGGACTTCTTCTGTCTCTTGAAGACATTTCACCTTTCATCTGAAATGTTTTCTCAGTGGTCATGAATTGCAACTCCCAACATTTTAGATTGACGTGTCTTGGATGATGAAGAAACTTAACAACGAATGAATTTCAAACATTGCATTTGAACTGGGATTTAACACAATCATTTAAATAAACAACCTAATGAAACTGACCTGCACATAAATGGTATTAATCCTAGAAATGGCTGCAAACATTTTGACCATAGAGACAAGTTAAAGGTGCAATATGTAAGAATTTTACAGTGAAAATAAAGTTTTTCCACAGATTTTGACCTCAGCCGGCTGAGTGGTTGCTAGTTTTTGTCATTTTAAAAACGTTGTTCCGTGATTGATGAATCATTGTTTACAATAACTATTCCACGTCCATGCTTCCTGGTTCCATAGCAAATCACATGTAAGCCCACAAGATTGCCAAGTCTTCAACACAAGCAGTTGCAATTCCACAACAACTAACAGGCAAAAAGTAGCAGCGCTGTGGACAGAATGGAAGCCAGTAAAAGAAGCAGCCCTGAGGTAACATGTAGTAAACCTAAGAACCCACAGCATCCTTCCCAAAACCTGAACAAATACAAGAGAAATAAAATGAGGATCAACATTGGATCTGGCAACCCAGCAGAAAAATCAGGGAGGGGAGGGGGTGAGTGGCTGAGAGCAGATGTTTTTTTCTACGTAAACTGTGGGACTCTGATTTGACGACAAGGTCTAATTCTTACATATTGCACCTTTAAACTAAGGTTTGTTTTATGATTAGCATTACAGGTGCCTTGAAGCATCTTGAGCGATGCCTCTTCCTTTCTTAAATGTAATAATTGTGAGAAATGTCCTTGCAGAAGCTGATTTAAAAGGTAAAAATGAGTTACTGTGCTTCTGTGATTGTAGTGCAGGCTGTGGGAGAACAGGAGCACTGATTGTCATTGATTATACCTGGAACCTCCTCAAGAAACAAGTAAGACATTCTGTCTGAGAATTTCATGAAATTTTTTCTTCAGATTTCTTCAGAATACTTTTGGGAACTTGTTATGTTTTTGTGTCCCCATTTACAGGCAATTACATCAGATTTCAGTATCTATAACTTAGTTCAAGATATGAGAACCCAGAGGCCCTCAGTTGTTCAAACCAAGGTAATTAACCAATCCCAGATCTTCTAACAAGCAGAGCCTTTAGTAGATTTGTTTCTTGCAGAATGCCTCAGACTCACGACTGCTAACAAGGTGTTTTTCTGTTGTTTAATCTTCAGGACCAATATCTGTTTGTCTACAGAACCATCAGGGAACTCTTTCAGAAATGTCTGCAATCCATGGAGGAACAAAATTGTCAAAAAAAGGTGAGCAGCAACAGCAGCACAACGGTGCTGAAAACAGAGGATTTCTTTGAACTTGTCAAATAGATAAAAACCTGCTGTTAAAGAGTCAAAATATTTAGGATTAAAATACTCGTATACCAATACTTTAAACCCTTTGAAAAATTGAGTTAAAGGGTGGGGGCTAACTAAAGGCTGTATTTCGCATGTGTTTACACACTTTCTTTAGCACTTATTATAGCTAGTATATGTTTTGTACAATGTTGATTAACTGGAACCTTTAGACCCTCCAGGTTAGGTTATTTGGGTTTCAAAGAGCATATAAATCTTCTGGTGTTTTACTTTCACTGCTCATTTTCTCAACTTTCTATGTGTTCTGTTGAAAAAATATAGAGTCAAACAAAAATTACTCCCTCTTTGTTTTCTATTGTTTATATGAAAGTGTGTTTTGAAACTTTGGTCTTTGCTGTTACCGGTCAAATCCGTTCCCTCCTTCACCTGACATATTTATCACACTGATCAACACAAGCCTACAAGGGTGTTCTTCCCTGAATCAACACTCCCAAATTAGAATTGCCTTTTGAGATCAGATATGTACTTCAGGCTTTTAAGGGTGTTTTAAATAAAAAACCTGATCTTGATCCAAGATCTCCGGCTAAATATTGACCTGTATAACTTGAGAAGTTTCAGTCAGGATTTAGAGCTCATCATAGCAATGAACCAGCACTGGTGAAAGATTTTAATGATATTCTCATGTCCTCAGACGGTGAACTTATGTTTTTACTTGTCTCGTTAAATCTCAGTGCTGCATTTGATACTATAGATCATAAAGAGGCTTAAATAAAATATCAGGATTCACTAAACTTGTTTAAATCATATTTATCTGATAGATTCCAGTTTGTTCATGTAAATAATGAATCTCCATCAGGCACCAAAGTTAGTCATGGAGTTCCTTGAGGTTCAGCGTCTGGACTGATTCTCTATACGATTTTAATGCTACCACTTGCCAAAATTATTAGATACGTTGAGATAAATTTAAAGTTATATTAATCCATGAAGCCTGATGAACCCAATCAGTTAGGTTGGAAGCTTTCTTAACCGATGCCTGAACAAAGGGGGTTCAGGCATCTACAGTGGCTTGCAAAAGTATTCGGCCCCCTTGAACTTCACGTCACATTACAGCCACAAACATGGATCAATTTTATTGGAATTCCACGTGAAAGACCAATACAAAGTGGTGTACACGTGAGAAGTGGAATGAAAATCATACATGATTCCAAACATTTTTTACAAATACATAACTGAAAAGTGGGTCGTGCGTGATTATTCAGCCCCCTGAGTCAATACTTTGTAGAACCACCTTTTGCTGCAATTACAGCTGCCAGTCTTTTAGGGTATGTCTCTACCAGCTTTGCACATCTTGAGACTGAAATTCTTGCCCATTCTTCTTTGCAAAACAGCTCCAGCTCAGTCAGATTAGATGGACAGCGTTTGAGAACAGCAGTTTTCAGATCTTTCCACAGATTTTCGATTGGATTTAGATCTGGACTTTCTAACACATGGATATGTTTTATTTTAAACCATTCCATAGTTTCCCTGGCTTTATGTTTAGGGTCATTGTCCTGCTGGAAGGGGAACCTCCACCCCAGTCTCAAGTCTTTTGCAGACTCCAAGAGGTTTTCTTCCAAGATTACCCTGTATTTGGCTCCATCCATCTTCCCATCAACTCTGACTAGCTTCCCTGTCCCTGCTGACGAGAAGCACCCCCAGAGCATGATGCTGCCACCACCATATTTGACAGTGGGGATGGTGTGTTCAGACTGATGTGCAGTGTTAGTTTTCCGCCACACATAGCGTTTTGCATTTCAGCCAAAAAGTTCAATTTTGGTCTCATCTGACCAGAGCACCTTCTTCCACATGTTTGCTGTGTCCCCCGCATGGCTTGTGGCAAACTGCAAATGGGACTTCTTATGGTTTTCTTCTAACAATGGCTTTCTTCTTGCCACTCTTCCATAAAGGCCAACTTTGTGCAGTGCACGACTAATAGTTGTCTTATGGACAGATTCCCCCACCTGAGCTGTAGATCTCTGCAGCTCGTCCAGAGTCACCATGGGCCTCTTAGCTGTATTTTTGATCAGCGCTCTCCTTGTTCGGCCTGTGAGTTTAGGTGGACGGCCTTGTCTTGGTAGATTTACAGTTGTGCCATACTCCTTCCATTTCTGAATGATTGCTTGAACAATGCTCCGTGGGATGTTCAAGGCTTGGGAAATCTTTTTGTAGCCTAAGCCTGATTTAAATTTCTCAATAACTTTATCTGGTGTGTTCTTTAGACTTCATGGTGTTGTTGCTCCCAACATTCTCTTAGACAACCTTTGAGGCCGTCACAGGGCAGCTGTATTTGTACTGACATTAGATTACACACAGGTGCACTCTATTTAGTCATTATCACTCATCAGGCAGTGTCTATAGGCATCTGACTGCACTCAGACCAAAGGGGGTTAAATAATTGTGCACGACCCACTTTTCAGTTATGTATTTGCAAAAAATGTTTGGAACCATGTATGACTTTCATTCCACTTTTCACGTGTACACCACTTTGTATTGGTCTTTCACGTGGAATTCCAATAAAATTGATTCATGTTTGTGGCTGTAATGTGACAAAATGTGGAAAAGTTCAAGGGGGCCGAATACTTTTGTAAGCCACTGTAGTTAGGATGGCTCTTGGTCGCCTCCCCATGGAGATTTTCTGGCCACTTCCCCCAAAGGAGACCCCCCAGGCAGACCCAGAATTTGCTGAAGGGATTATATAATCTCACTGTCCTGGGAATGTCTGAGGATCCTCCAGGAAGAGCTGGACAGCTTTACTGGGGTGAGGGATGTTTGGGTTTCTCTCCTGAACCTGTTGCCCCAGCAACCTGACTTTGATGGATGGGTGGATGGATTAACTGAACTGAATTGAAGCCACTGTCATTACTTCAGAGCTGCTGAACAGCTGATAAAGAGTTCTTTTCATGTCATTTATAAGCCAGAGGGACTTCTGTAGCTCTGTTTATGCAAACATTACAGTTTTTGTTGAAAATGAAAAAAGATGTATTTCTATGAAGTTTATATCTATAATGTGTAATTTAGATCTCCTGTAGAACCAGGCCAGGACCTTCTGCATGGAGTTCGTATGTTCTCCCCGTGCATTCAGGGGTTTCACTGGTGTCTCCAGCTTCCTCCCAGACCAAAACTATGCATGATAAGTTAACTGGCAACTCTAAATTGGCCCTCGATGTGAGTGTGTGTTACTGGTTGTCTGTCTATATGTGGCCCTGTGATGGTCTTGTGACCTGTGCAGGTGTAACCCCGCCTCTCTTCATATGTCAGTGGAGATAGACACTAGCTCCATGCCACTCTGAACAGCAATTAGTGAGTTAAAATAAATAAATGACTGACTGACTGTAAATATGAGGATTTCTACTTTGTCTTTGTTCATAAAAAACATATTTAGAGATCTCTGAGAACATTTCTGCTGCTACCCATGAAAAACTAACCTGAGGAAATATAATTTGATAAATCAACTTGTGTTTTTATATGCCGCTATAACAGCAGTGTAAAACAATGAGTTGACTGAAACATGGCAGCTGTGGCAGCCTCTGTTGTGGTTTCAGTAGCACAAATATAGAACCTAATCATGTGATCAGTGGAAACTCAGCAGCAGACAGTCTGATTCAAAAGGAGGAAATATGTGTGAATAACACCATTTTTCTACCTTACAGGGTTAAATTTAAGTTTGCAGAATGGACCTATTAGTGGAGGCAAGAAGGAGAAGGGGGGAACTATGAAGTTACTTGACTAAAGTTCAGGACAGCTTCCCATATAAACTGGACAAGCCTTGATCCTCGTAACAATGAAACACAAAGATAATGGTGGTGGAAAGTAGAAATAGATTTGAGTCATCATAGCTGTGGGCTGAGGTGCTTTTATACTGGGAGATGTAACTGGGAGAGGAATAGGTGTGGTCTTTTCCCCCAAAATAAAATAAATGATTCCATAATTCTAGATGCAACATTTGTCCCTCACTCCAGGTGACCCCGTCTTATACTGTATTTAGTTATATATGTTTTAACTGTAATTTCATCCACAGGTGTCAATGGTTCCATCTGCTGGGGCTGTGGAGAGAGAAGATGAGCTCTCTGACCAGAGTGACGAGTCTAATTTAACTCCACAGCACCAGGATCCATTTAATGAGGAACACAACCTTTTACTGCATTACCACACTTCCTCAACCACTGCTTCTGAAAATCTAAAAGCCTTTGAAGCTGAGGACATGCACTGGGTCCAGCAACAATATCAACCATTCCAGAACCCTTTAAATGTTAATCCGAATCTGAATGAGAGGCCCATCAGTTTACTACTGGACACCAGCCAGTCAAGGTCTACAGAGGATGAGAGTTTACCAAAGAGTGGAGACATCACATTATCGAACTCTCCTCCTTTACAGACGATGGCAGAGTCAGAGACTGTTTGTCTTATGGTGGAAGACCCTTATTTTGACACACCTATGAGTTCCCCTTCACCAGAGGGGGTATCAGTGGACCCAGCAGATGACTCCAACTGGATCAACAGCCCAATCTTCAGTACACCTTCACTGCTTCTAAATGATGAAACCATGGAGCCTTGCTCTTCTGTCTCAGGTAAAGGAAAACATTTGTGTATAACTAA
Source organism: Pachypanchax playfairii (assembly GCA_006937955.1). Lineage (NCBI taxonomy): Eukaryota > Metazoa > Chordata > Actinopteri > Cyprinodontiformes > Aplocheilidae > Pachypanchax > Pachypanchax playfairii. The sequence continues at coordinate 1,468,862 of SSNP01000032.1, read as the reverse complement.
GTCTCCTAGTGAATAAAAAGAGTGACTGATTCAAATACTTATGTGCTGTTTGCTTGTACTTTCAAAGTTCTCACTGATGATGAAGTACCTCCTCCGTTACCTCAGCGAACCCCTGAATCCTACGTTCTGGCTGAAGATACAGGTCAAATTTTAACCCAACTGTTTGTAATTGTGCTGCATACATCAAATCTGCCCATTCTGCCTCTTTGTGTTGTTGCACTGATATAATCTACACAACTGTGGTCAAAAGTTTATATACACTCACAAAGAGCATGTCAAACTTTTTTTTTTCTTTTAATGACTGATCTGAATTATTTTCTTTTCAGGGTGGATTGATTATACAAGATACCTACAACATTATTTTCTTTTCACAACTTTTAATTTATTGCAGATTTTTTGTATTCCTAAATGATTAAAAAAATATCTATTCAAGCTCAAAAATATACATACATTAATCTAAATCTGCTGGTACTTCCTTATTGCTAATTTGACCCAAAATACTGGAAAAGGAGCTCCTTTTGAATAACCTTGTAACCCCAGAACTATCAGGTAAATTTTGTAAAAACAAGTCTGAGGTGTGACTTGTAGTTTTAGCTAGTGTCTAAAGCTAATTAAAGAAGGCAGCTGTATTCAGTTAGAAGGATTTTAAAAGTTTATTGAAACCATACCCTAACCCTCGTCAAAGACATCCTTGAGCTAGTGTTCAATAAAACTCAGTTTATATATCATGTATTTTATGTCAGAAATTGTTTCTTGATTTTGAAAATTATTTAAATCACAATAATTTCACCCATGTAAAAGAAATGTTTAAATCAGTCATTAAAAGCCCGTTTATGCTCAGTATGTAAGCTCCTGACTGCAGTTGTGAAGTTTGTGAAATTTAATGTTATAACATATTGATTTCTTTTCATCAGATCTCCCAGATCCATTTCAAAGATTATCAGTTATCTTTCCACCCAACGCTGCTACTGATGCTGCTGAGGATGTCAGAGAACCAGAAGGTTAAAAATACTCTCCTCTCTCTCTTATGACGTAAAATGTGCTCTGATATTGTGTTTAAAACAGGATTAACTAATTGAATAGCAGTGACAAATCACATTGTGCCTCTTATATCCATATTCCTAGAGAGTCCCCCCTCACCCGCCCCCCCACTTCCAGAGAGGACTCCAGAATCATTTGAACTGGCTACTGATCCAGGTAGTTTAATCAAAATGGAATTATTTGAATCATTTGTTTTGAGACTGAGTATTCTTTGTTTGCAGTTCCTGTTTTAAAACAGCAAGAGGTCTCACCAGCAGCGAATCTGGACATATCTTCAGATTGTTCAGGAAACTCAGTGGCAGAAGCCGCCACATTTCAGAATAAAACAACTTCTGTTAGAAGCGAAGTAAGTATTCACACCATTTGATGTGCAGCTTCCTATAAATGAAGGCAATGACAGTGTAAATATGCATTCATAAAACATGTCAACATAAAACTGTACAAGTAAAGATCTAAAATCAGAAACTTAACCACGAAGTTCAATTCTTCTGTTAGGAAACAATCTGAACCCTGTCAGCACTGAATCTTAACTTTTATACCTAATGACCTCTGACAGGGCATAATGTTTTCAGTAGGATAACTCAAAAGGTTCTGGATGGATTTTGATTACATTTTCAGGAAAGGTTAAAAGTTGACAAAGGAAGAAGTGATTAGATTTTAGGGGTGATCCGGATCACCATCTGGATCTAGGGATGTTTTTAAGAATTCTTCACATTGTGCGTTTTTTAACATATCAGCATGGAACTCCACAATAAATGGTTCAGGTGCTTGGTAAAAAAAATAAAAAATACAGGATCATTTTTTTGTGTAAATCACAATATGGGAGGAACTGAAGTGTTTGGCGAGGGTTTGTGCTCTCTGGTGTTAAATTTGCAAAAATGTTTCTAAAACACAGCAGACTGTAAAAGTGCAACATTATTTTCTTTTCCTGTAGATTATGAGAGAAGAAATTAATTTATCAGGTAAGATACAGATAAACTGACTAAAATTATTCATAATGAAGCCAATTATTACACATTTAAAATGTTTATTCTTTCCATTTGCCAGTCAATGTGGCAGTTTTACAAGTGCAATAATTACACAAATACTTTATTTTCTTAAACTTTTAGCACCTTTGACCCAAATGGATCATAGAACAAACATCCACCAGGACTGTCTACCTCTGAACCCTCTGACTCCTCCACAGCTTCCTCAAAGTAAGCTGACCCAGTTGAATGATGCTTGTATTCAGTATGTTTTTCAGGTTATTTTACATATATCTGTGTATTATAAGAGATAATAAATCAGAGTTGTGGTGAAAAATAAAAAACACTCTTTAGTTCAAAGATTTTTTAGATTTGGATGGATATGGACCTTATAAGTTTTAACCTGTAATAAAATAATAATAATGTCATAAAATGTGACAAAAGCTCTTTCAGCTGAGGAGGAGCACATGACATTATACCATATTATTCTTTGATTAGTACAGTTTCAGTACAGTACAATACAGTTTCAGGTTACTTACTGAGTAAATTGTAAAAACACCTGCAAGAACATACCCAGTGTTTAAGATGTACCTGGATCCCAGAGAAAAACTGTCCCTGCAGGTGTAGGGGGTTGTTACAGGTAAATGCTTTAATAAACTCTGGAGGACATCTAAGATAGAATAATTTATTGGAAGGTACTATCTTAATTTTAGATAGCACTTCATTAAATTTGGGCTTTTACCAACTTAAACCTTGGATAACTTCAACTGATGAGAAATAGAGGAGGTATTTCTACAAACTGGTTTCCTACTTTCTAAGGAAGGAAATTATATCCAAGTTGTAACCAGTCTTAACTGGTCACAACCTATTTAAGTTGATGGGTAGTAGTGCAGGTTTTTCTTAGTATGCATCAAGTAAATGCTGAGTAATTTCTGCTGTACTTTGTCTATATTTACCTACTTATTACACATGGTAATTACCCATTACATACCAAGATTTTCCCTATTTGTACCATGTAATTTCTTAGTAATTAGGGGACTATAAAAGGAAGGGTTACCAGATAGTCAAGACACTGTGGAATTAGAAGGGTGTTAATAGATTTGATGTTCCTTCAAAAGCTCTGGAGCAACAGATCGAGAAGAAAACAGCCATTACCAAAAAAGGGAATTTTATGAATAACTGCTGAACAAATAATGATGTCAATGTCAATCCAACTGCTAAAAGTGTTTTTGTGGTCAATGAATGATAATTCAATACAACAAAGGTGAGACGGTTATTTTTGATGTAAATGACAATATGGGGGAACTGAAGTGCACGCATGCACATGAATATGTTTCTCATATGAAACACCAATGAAGACACTCTGGTCCCAGAAAGCTATTGCTGGTTGTTCTTCAAATAACTAATTCATAAGGGAACTTGTGTGAAAAGGGTACTTGTTTTTTCACACACAGCTTCTGCATGTTTTTCTTCATAGTTTTTGTTTAAGTATTTGTTTATTGTTGTATTTTCTCTTTTGCTCTATCTTTTAATTTGCTGTACAACACTTTGCTCAGCTGTCATGCTGTGTGTTAAAGTGCTCTAAACAAACTTGACTTGACTTAGTTTAGATGACATGTCATACCTTGTTCTTCTGAGGTTGCCATGGTCTTTTTTCATGACCACGTGAAGAACAAATTCATTCTTTCTCTTTACTATGACTGTAAACATGTTAACACAAAATTGTTTTATTAAAAACAAATGTTTTATTTCACTGTGCAGCAATGGACAATCTGTTACTACCCGTTATTGGCAGAACCCCAGAAACATTTGCCCCCCCTACAGAAGACAGTAAGCACTTTCTTCTCAATATATATTTAAAAAAAAAAACTACAACTGTTGAGCTTATTTAGAAGCAGCAGTTTTCCAGAAAGTTTTGTTTTGTCTGATTTAATAGAAAGAAGTCGGGCACGCCCACGTTCTGTAGTAATAACACCCTCATCAAGGGTGGGTATGTCATCTGAGTGGGATGGCACAGCTCAGCCCAGGAAGTTCCTTGATGTCGTTATGAACAGGAGCAAGGTAGTGTTGATGTTGAGGTGTTCTCATCTTTTCCATTCATCCACTACAAATCAAGAGTTTGATTCAGATGAAAGCGTGTTCAAACTGTTGAATTTTGGTTGGTGTGCAACACCAGCTCATAAATGTTGTCATTTCAAGGCACTTTACAGAAACTCCACTGATTTCCTTTCTGTCAGAGAAGTTCCTTTTTCTCAGTATGATAATGCTTTTTCTCTTAAATGTCTTCCTCAGAGTGTTCGAGCTAAAAGTTCAAAACAAGGTGAACCATTTTTTTTTCATTCTCTTCTGTTTAGTCAGTCAGCCCCACAGTAACACAAGGACTATATGACACACAGTCCTTGTGACCAAGCTTAGACTAAGCTGATCTAAGTATAAAGATGTTTGTGTTTGCAGATTTTCCATGATAAAGGAACATTCAGTTTTAAATGTGTATATTTAATAAACTAAATAGTCCAGCTGAAATCAGTTAATTTGTTTTGTTATCAACAGGGAAACATTAAATTATTATGTTTGTTGTTGCTGTGGACTGAACAATGTCACTAGAGGCATAATTTGCAAGTTAAATAAAGTCTGATCGTTTGATATGTTTGATCATTGTTAGTGGAAATAACTGTGTTCTTATGAGGGGGGCTGTTCACCACTATGTTTCTACTGCAGAGCCCCTCGTTGCCTTTCAACAGCTCACTCTACATCCTGTGGTCGCAGCTCAGGGAGGAAGTGGTGAGTCAGTTTTCTTCGTATTACACGGTAGTTTTTCTCACACATTCCACCATTAATGTACTTGTTCTGAAATTAATGAGTCCATTACTTCTGTCAAAGCTGTAATTGAAAACTGCATGAATTCTGCTGAAATTTATATTAGACTTTCAGATGAATTAAAACCGTTCAGCCAATGTTCATCTAATGTCGTGCTGGCTATTTTCGTTCTTCCTGTTTGTGTGACAGGCATCAACATTTCAAATGCAGAAAATCGTTTCATCTCCTTTCTGTTTCTGTGTTTATCAGCACAAGTGGAACAACATAATCTGAACTCTGTGAACGCTGACAGTTCAGGAAACAAAGCACACAAAAGCAAAGAAAAGGGCACGTCTCGAACAAAGGTAGCACACAGAAAACACACTGAAGATACTCAACATTAAAGTGCAAGAATATCATGGTAAATTTGTTTCTCTTTCATAAAGAGTCTGAAACTTTTCCGAAACAAACAGAGACGTAAGTAATGCATCTTGATAGATTTATTTTGTTAAACAAAGTGTTTCTGAGAAAAGGAATCAAATGTGTAAAAACTCTTTTTCCAGCTACTACTGCTCCTCCGCCACCTCCTATTCAACCCGAGGCTACATCTCCATCACTTACTGTCTCATCTACAGGGTTCAAATTTGGTAAGTTGATATATTTCTGTGGTATTAATCCATTATAGTCCAGTGCAATATTCACAAATCCATCTTTATTTTCTGCAGGTTTTGGAAACCGTTTCAGAAAGCCAAAAGGCCCCAGGACGTATCCAGAGACTTGGGTCTGAAGTAGTAACCAAAAGCCCATGAACATATTAACACCAAACTGCTCAGCAATTTGGGAAAGAAGCTGGTTTATTACAAATTTGTGAAGATACAACACAACAGCACAAGACAGAGACTGCAAGAAAACTGGCTGAGTGACCATGTGATGATGCAGTAGCACCTCCCTCAGGAAACACACAGGAAGTGTCCACAATTTACACCATCTGTGAAGTGAAGCAGATTTTATTTACATAAACTCAGATGTGTGACTCATTTACATACTCAGAAACAAGAATGAAGTGCAGTAGTCAGCCATGTGAAGTTTAACATCTCGTCTTCAAGATGTTGCTGATTATCACAGAATGAAATCAGACAACAGGTACAACATGAATCAGTGTGTCACTCTGCCTTTTTAACACAGACACAACACATCCATAACTAGAGTTTGATTATTTGTGTTATTTCTGTCTTTCTCTGCTAACCCCCCCCCCCCATTTATGAAGTAGAAAAAAAGGTCTATTAGAAAAGAACATCTTGATGAAGAATGAATGTCATGCACACTGGCAAATGTCTCAATATAAACATCAAATAGAGTTACAATGTGAAAAAAAACAGGTTCAAAAACTGTCTGACAGTTTTGGCTTACTAATATCATAAATTAAGACTATGCGGATGCAATATTTACAGAAATAAAATCTATTCTGAGTGTTATGAAAGACATCGTTTTCAATCACACTGAAGGAATCGTTTGCTACCGGGTGGCATAAAAACATGCTCATTTCCCACTTCAACAAACAAAAACCTTCCAGTTTTAAAGTGAAGCTAATCATGCACAGCACAAGGCACTAAGATGTAGTCAGAGCAAAGGAAGTGGAAACTCACTACCTTTACAACGAGCTACGTTTAGAAGACGAGACGATGAAGGCCTCTTTTGAAATGTCAATTGACCTTTGCCAACGTGGAATTTTTATTTAATGAGATCCTTTTTAACAAGAAATCTGCAGCGGAAGCAGCCACCTCCAGCTGAAGGGACACCTTTACAACCACAGCCATCATCTACAACTGCATCCCTGTCAATGTGTGACACCTGCTAAACCTAAAGGTTGGATTATTTATAATTTAACAAATAAAAACAACATTCGCATATTCTCAGCTACAGGACAATATATACAAAAAGTAAATTCTGAAAAAAAACATGAAGAAATTATTCAGATTATAAATGCTATGTGCAATAACTATAATTTTTTTCATTGTTAAAAGCTCTTAGAAAAAGAAATGTTAAGTGCTTTATCTTAGATAATTGTATGTTGTTTCATTTTAAGGGGGAAATTAAATCTCTTAACTTACAAAGACAAGCTTTTTTGCTGTAATAAACTAATAAATACATAAAATATGTGCCAATATTTTGATTCTCAAGGTAAGACCCTGCTGCAAAAACCTACAACAAGTTCTGAATCACACAACATGAAACAGGAAAACCTTCCCGTATCATAAAAAACAACTTATATCATACAGAAACTGTGGGAACTTAGAATGTCTGTTAAAAAATGACAGCTTCTTCACATTAAGCACATCTTTTAAATAACAGTGAAAAAGTCCAGATTAAATCTGACAAACTTATAATATTCTTATTCAGTCCCAACAAACAAGGCTTACAGTTGACCAAAACAAAAAACTAAACAATATCGAGTTAAAAATATCTTAAAAAGCTTCCTGATTGAGTGAGTCTGAAATTCTTTTACATGATTTCTGCTCCAGACAACAGAAAGAGTGTGTGAATGTGTGTGAGTGAGCGCGAGCGTGTGTGGGTGGGAAGGGGGGGGGGGGGGGGGGGGGGGGGTTATTTCGAGATCTCTGGAGTTTGACCATGAGCCTTTGGCAGGGGGGGCTCTTTCGGAGGCATGTGGACAGAGCCTGGAAAAAGATGTCGAAGGTGTGCAGATTTGGTGGGTTGTGGGGCAGCAGGCTGGGACTCCTTGGATGGTGTTGCTGGCCTCTGGAACTCTGGTTCCTCCGCTTTGGCCACGCCCCTATGGATACTGTCCAACTGTGGTCTCACGCAGGGGGTCACGGTGGAATCGGGCCTGGCAGGGGAGGAAAAAGAGACTCGGCCTGAGGTGGGGCTAAGATCTTTGGGTCCCTGCTCCTCTTTCAAGTCTGTGTCCTCTGAATGATAGTGTTTGAGGCGGATGTGCCACGCGAGGCTGCAGACTGCAGAGACCGTCTTGAACTGGTGGATGACATTCCTTGGGATGAAGTAAATGTCGTCGTCGCAGAGCTGCGTGCGGATATAGTGAATGCCTTCCCGCCTCAGCTGATTAAGTTTGGCATCATCCACCCACTGGACACACTGCAAGAAGACACACATACAAGGATTTTATTTGACTAAAATATAACTGAAAACCTTTTCAGAGAACTTGGAATGAAAACTGAACTTACCTGAGAAACTGGGGGCTCATACAGATCCAGCTGCAACCTCTGGACCACCTCACTAAAGTCCCCAGCATCGAAACACACCACATCTTTGGTTATCCGGGGCCGCTTCTCCCTGTGAGATATTTATTAAAACAAATTAATTCCGTTGACCATCAGCAATGCTGCAGCCATAACTGAATAGACATGTACCCTTCTCCAAAGTGCACCGCCTTCAGGACCCCCACAGCAGCCGTGCTTTGCCAGTCAAAGCTCTGACCTACATGATCAGCGTGGGCCTTGGTCCGGTCCTCAAACAGAACCTCTCTGGGCTCACTGGCTCTTGGCAAGTAGTGCAAATTTTTTATCTCATTCATGGATCTAAAACAAACAAATAGAAAAAAAAAATGAAGAACAACCTTCTAAGAAGCTGGAAATTGCTTTAATCACCATCTCTCTTTTTTTAAAAACATGAACTGTTTTCATGGATTTTTCTCACACATCAAGTTGTACCTGCGCCGTTTGAATGGAGACTTCGGCATATCTGCTGTGGGCACCATTTGTTCTCCCGGTCGAACCCACATAATAGGCCCATCATCACTCTGGGAGCGACAGTCCAGCTTCAGACTGGATAGAGTTCCCCAAGGCAGGGTCATCTGCAGACACAGACATTAAAAGTGATTTCATTGTGCATTGTGTTCGAGCACGTTCCTGAAGCAGAAAACCATCAGAATATAATAAACAGAACAAAAATCTGACAACGTTTCTGTTTTGACTTTATTCAGCAAACTACAGTCTCAGGTTAATCTAAGGCTAATTCTTATTTATTTGAACATTTGAAAATATATTTTTGTTCATCAGTCTCCCTCTTCTGGTGGAGAGAGTAATTGCACAGACAATGTTGATTTTTTTTTTCTTGACACCTTTCATCACACATTTGTCTGCATCAGCAGATTTGTTTTGTTTGGTTGTACTTCCAGCAGCTGTGGCCGAGTCTTTATCTGCTGTGCTTCCATCACACATGTAACGGTGGACATGAAGGACATTTTCAGAGCAGAACAACAAAAATAACAATACAAAGGTGCTTCATCTGTAGCTGACAGGCTTTTATGAGACCAGTGAGGTCATCCAGCACAGGCTGTAGTGGTTGTCCATTAAAAAGTGACTGATTATTTAAATTGAAATTTTAAACAGAAAGTACCCAACAGGGAACAGGTGGAGAAACATCTGGAGTATGCACTGGAAAGAAGAGGATGAAGGTTAGCTGAAGCAAGACAGAGTCCATGTAAGTGAATGAGGGGGACACAAGTGGAACAGTGAGGCTACAGGGAGCAGAGATAAAGAAGGTGGAGGATCTCAAGTACTCGGGACAATAATCCAGAGCAATGGAGAGTCTGCAAAAGAGGTCAAGAAACGTGTGAAAGCAGATTGGAATGACTGGAGGAAAGTGTCATGAGTCATGTGTGACAAAAGAGTATCAGCAAGAATGAAAGGAAAGATGGACAAGACAGTGGTGAGACCAGCCATGTTGTTTGGTCTGGAGACAGTACCACTGATGAAGGGACAGGAGACACAGCTAGAGGGGTAAAAATGAACATGTTTGAGGTTCTCTCTGGGTGAGACAAGGATAGACAGGATCAGGGTTGAGTCCATCAGAGAGACGGCACATATTAGATGTTTTGGAGATAAAATCAGAGAGATTGATTTGGACACGTACAGAGGAGAGATAGTGGGTTTATTGGGAAAAAGATGCTGAGGTAGGAACTGCCAGGAGGCCTAGAGGAAGACCAAAGAGGAGATATATGGATGTAGTGAAGGAGGAAATGAGGTTGGTTGGTGTGAGAGAAGATGATGAAGAGGACAGAGGACTTGCTTTGGCAACTCCTGAAGGGTGCAGTCGAAAGGAAAAGAAGCGGCAGCAGCAATTAATTATAAATCTGCAAGTGTACCACAGGGATGCAACAATGTCTGATACATGTGGATGCATGTTTCCGATTGATGGTTTAATGTTGTTGAGTCCAACTCCTATCAACAGTCCAGATTCACAGGTGTTAATTATATTGTTTTCTTGGCATGTAACAATCAAAGTATTATTTTTATGAAAGAAATGATTTAACAGTATCAGCAGGACAAACTGATACTCAGTTGTTACAGTTATTACTGTTACACTCTACGAGCAGGAACACAATGCTGTCCACAATATGCAGTTTAGGTCTGATAGCAGATATTTCAGTAAGAACGTGTTGCACACTTTATGCGCAGCAATACCTGCTGGTTTAACAATACTATAATTACATTTCTTTATATTTCTACAACTATTAACACTGACATTCACTCTAACAGAGCTTTAAAAAAGCATCTCCGTCAAACCTTGAGAAATGGTGACTCCTCTAGCATGTCCAGGAACTCTGGGAAATAGTCTCCAACTTCCTCGTCCACTGCTCCAACCAAGCTGATCTGCCTCATGGGTCCAGCTCGGTACGTTCCTGAACAGTAGGTCCGGTTCACCTGGGACACAGAAGAGCTTTGAAGTCCATTCTAAACTGAAGTCAGACTATAACTGAACTGTCTTACTCAATTGTTTTAAAAATCAAATAAAGAATATTTAAGTTTGCAGTTTATAATAAAAACACATCATCAGTTCCATGTTAGTACTTCTAATCTGTGTTGTTGTTTTTTTAACACTCGACCAAACCTTTTCCTTGAGTAGAACCATCGCTGCCCCGTTTCAGAATAAAAGCAGAAACCAGAACGTTCCGTGACCTAATGGGACTCTTTAAAGGTGCAATAAGAATTAGACCTTGTCGTCAAATCTGAGTCCCCTAGTTCATGTAGAAAAAAAACATCAGCTCTCAGCCACCCACCCCTCCCTGATTTTTCTGCTGAGTTGCCAGTTCCAATGTTGATCCTCGTTTTGTTTCTCTTGTATTTGTTCCGTTTTTGGGAAGGATGCTGTAGTTTTTTAGGTTTACTACAAATTATCTCAGGGCTGCTTCTTTTACTGGCTTCCATTCCGTCCACAGCACTGCTACTCTTTGCAGCTGGTCGTTGTGGAATTACAACTGCTTGTGTTGAAGACTTGGCAACCTTGCAGGCTCACATGTGATTTGCTATGAAACCAGGAAGTCTGGATGCGGAATAGTTATTGTAAACAATGATTCTGTTGCCAGAACAGAGTTTTTAAAATAAAATGACAGAAACTGGCAACCACTCAGCCGACTGATATCGAAATCTGTTACAATGTAAGTTTACTTTCAACATCAGTGGGACATTAGACTGTTGTGAGAGTATTTCACTGTAAAATTCTTACATATTGCACATTTAAGCTTCAGATTATCGAACAGCAAGTGCAGCCTCAGTTTTACCAACATCAGGAATCCGTAGACAGCTGTACCTCTTACAATCATGTGTGTCTTACAGAAACTCTTTAGACTAAAACATGAGTCATACAGGGGCATTTGTTCACACGTTAACTCTGGGTTGGCAAATAGTACGGACCTGCAGAGAGAACGTGTCACACTGCAGTCTGCCCACTTCCTGTCCAGAGCTGAGCTCACTTACAGCTTCAGGGACATCAAGACAACAGTTTGTGAACAGAAATGCATCCAGGCAGCTTTCAGATAACTTTATACAGTGGATATTCCACAATGTCAAAATAGGGTTTGATTGGATTTTACTCCCTAAACAGAAAACTACTAAACTCTTTGTGTCCCTGATTTTGTGTCATACAGCTGTGGAACTAATTGTTTGTGTCCTTCTGTTAGAGACAGAAAAACCCTCAATGGTCACAGTAATTTTAAAAGTTCCTAAAAATCAATTAATGAAATTCAGACATTGTTTAAACTCAACAGAATAACAAAAAACAAAACGATCAAAAATGTATGTCTGAATATACTTTATACTGAGGAAGGTTGAACTTCCTCAGGTGTTGAATATTAAAGAAAGGATCTGTATCAGAGGTGTCTTCAAGATTTTTATCAGCCATTCAACCTGTTTAAAAGGACCAATAAGCCTCTTGGGTTGGTCGGTATCACTGCAAGCAAAGACCAGTACTGGACATTGCCAACAAGATTCATGTTCCTGTGACCGCAGCTGACAATATTATTAAAAAGTATGATGTTCTCCGGACTGGAGCTGACCTCCCGGGACATGGACACAAGATGAAAAACACATGGTCAAAAAAGATCCAAGGAAAACACCCAAATCCATCCAAGCTCAACTGCACGGCCAAGGTCCATCAAATCATAATGAGCTCCATGGAAGAAGAACAAGGAAGGCTCCAACATCAGAATAACACAAAGAGGTTAGACTAGAATTCCCCAATATTCCAAGTAAGCAAAGCCCAAAGCTTCTGGGAGAATATCCTTGGAATAAAGTCGAATCAAATTGAATTTCCCTTCTGGGATAAATAAAGTATTTTTCTTTTCATTTCATTTTCATTTCAAATTTCAAGACTACTGAAGCACTCTAAAGCAAAATGTGTTGCCCAGTGTCGAGAAGCTTGATCTAACAGAATGATGACCCTAAACAAACACCTACAAATTACCCAGAATAAAAGACTAGAAGATGCCTTTTCTGAGATCTGATTGAAATCCTATTGAACATCTTGTGGAGGGAGTTGAAACATCTGGAGCAGGAACTTTCCAAACCTGAGACAACTGGAACAGTTTGCTCAGGAAGAATGGAACAAAACAACTGGACAGGTGAGTTACAGAAATCATTTGACAGCAGTGAAGAGCCACAGTCATGACAGGCCAAGCAAGTTTCATTAGTCTGGTTTGGGGTTTTTTCATTTGAACCACAATTTAAAAGTAAAGTTGGATTTTCATTAGATAATAATGGTAAATTTTAATGAGTATTTTTGTTATTTTAAAGTTAAGACCCTTGTGGTTTTTCTGTCTTTAATTGAAGGGTATCAGAAATTCTGTCCACATAGAGCTCCATTATGTTCATATCTATCATAAACTAAATCTTGGGTAAACTGTTTTTACACGTGCCACTTGACACGACCTGAGATCACTGAGACTCCTAGCAATATTGTCAGAAAACAAAAAGCTGCACAATATGAACATTTTCAGGACTTCTTCCAAAATTTGGGGTGGTGCTTTTTCCTACAAGTCTTTAACAGGATCAGAGTCCACATACCTGAGCATGAAAGTTGCAAATCGTTGTGGTCTCGATGTCTTTCTTGCCCAGTATTTCCATTTTGACTGGCGTGTTGGGGAAATTGAAGGCAAAGTAGTCCAGGAAGTCCGGCAGGTACGACGCAGCCCCATGCACCACAGTCAATGCATAGACGGCTGCACCTTTTGGCTTCTCTGCAAAGGTCAAATCCAAGAACTCCTGAGCAAAGCACTCCATCTCTGCTGGGCTGAGACAGGCCAATTCATCAGCATATGCATGCAAAACAGCTCCACCACCATTGGGTTGCCTTTCCTCATGTATGAAGCGTCCAAACCTAGTACCCGTCTGAAGGCAGGAGCTCCGAATGTAGTGCTCTTGATGGGAGAGGAAAGGAATGCGGCCCATTTTGAGAGCATGGAGGTAGGGCGAGCAGCTGTCAGAAGCATCACTGTCAGGTCGGCGATCACGTTCCTGCTTTATGGCATCAGGCAGAGAAACATTGGGGTGAACGGGCATCGCGAGGTCAGCTTCAAGCCCTGCACATATAGTCTGAACTGCTTTGGTGTACATGTGTCGGACCTTCTTGGCAACTTGATGGTCCTCGCGATGCTTCTTCTTTTTCTTCTTCTTCAGAAGATAATCCTCCAGCGTTAGGGACTTTGTGTTTTCATTATAGGGCCTCAAGTCTGTCAGTATAGAAGAAACCAAAGGTTACAAAAGCGAGTTGCATGCAGGTAAGTAAGAAAAGTGTTTGTTTTTCTAAGCTTGAAAGTGTAAAAACATGATGCTTCATTTGGGGAGAAAATGCTAAGGTAATCCAACTTTCTTCTCAAATCACAGTCACCTACAGCTACCAGAGAAGAAGCAGGAAAACTACTTCATGGTCATTTTAAAACAAAATGGTCAAAATTCGATCTGCATTATCTGGACATCTGAGCCATACTGTTCTACCAACAGATCCCCCCCCCCCCCCCCCCCCCCCCCCCCCCCCCCCCCGCCTTAAACAGACCCCATGGTATTGAACAAAAGAGAAATTACAGTAGCACTAAGCTGTCAAACTCCAGTCCTTGAGAGCTTTACACACATGATGTTTTATGGGGCAGTATATAAAAATAATTCCACATCTCTGAGCCTAAAACGTGTTATAACCGTTATTAGACAACAAGATGTGACTTGTTATCATTTAACTAAAACTCCCAGTATCTCCATCCATCATCAACAGGATGTCCAGCTCCAGTCCTCCAGGGCCACGATCCTGCACGTTTTAGATGTTTTTTTTTAGCTCCAACACACTTGAATTATTTAACTACACCCTTATGTCAACAAGTTATGCAGAGATCTTTTAACTACCGGCTCATCCAGACCAGGTGTGTTGAAGCAGAGGAACATCTAAAACCTGCAGGTTTAGCAGCGAAAAGTTTAGACGGCTCGTGCTGTTCCAGGACGGTTTTATCCAGTTCCATATTTCATTAGAATTCATTCCACGTACATAATGAATAAATCTCACCTTTCTTCTTCAGGTCTAGATGTTTCACATTTGCCTCCGAGTTCTCCTTCTTCGGCTTCAGTTTCAGCTCCTTGTCTCGGTGTTTGTCTTGGCGCTCCTGCGGTTTGGCCTTGACCACTTTGAGGGGAGTGAAAGTGAAGAGCGCAGGTGGCTGGGGGGGAACGGTTCGGTTCGGCGAGGAGAACGTCGGCTGCAAACTCTTCTTGGTACCGTTGGACAATGCGTGCACGAGCTGGTGGTGTTGATGGACGTGTGGGGTATGTTTCTCGGCGCTGAAGCTGTGGGTTTTGGGGTTTTGCTGCAGCTGATGCGGCTGGTGGCTCCTCTTCTCGGCGTGTTCATGGATGTGATGATGGTGATGCAGCTTCACTTTATTTGCCCCTTTTTCACACCTCTCCCGTTTGACGTCTGACGGCGACAGGTCCCTCTTCCTCTTCTTTTTCTTCTCTTTGATGAATCTATCAAAGCTATCCCGTATCCGCTTATCTTTTACTTTCGCACGGAGCAAGTCAACTTGAGCTGCCATCTTTGCACGTACAGTTCATTTAAAGGACTCTGGGCAGCTGTTACGCATGTCCGTGACAAGTTGTAGTCCTCAAACGTAAACGGCTACGTCTAAACAACACTGCGCATGCGTACAGGCTGCATTGTGGGTAATGCGGTTTGTTGGAGTCGTGGTTCTCCATGGGATTTGAAGTTGAAACGGCAACGACTGCGTGCGAACTCGCACGCACTCATCTTCGCTCAGCTGACGTAATGGTTAATTTTATCACGCCCACGAGAGGGAGCGCGTGCTTCCTCTTTCACAGCATCTACCTCTCACGTTCCACAGCGGGTAAAACCCAAACTAATAAATTAACATATGTCACAACATGACATGTGAAAAGTGACAAAAAGTACGCTGCATATTACAAACACAAAAATAAATTTCAACAAAAAAATCTGATGATGCCACATTTTCAGATTTTTTTAAACAGCAGCAAGTGAAAACAAACACTGCTACTATCATGAACACTATAAACATTTATGTACATTTGTTTACTGATTTTATTTTCTGAAATGATCTAAAATGTTTGTTGTATTGTTTTTAATTGTGTTAACAGAATATTATCTTTTTAAATAATTATTGGCAACACATGCAGAGCCAGTCATCAAAAATCGCAAAAGTAAAGGATGAAATATGCTGTCAACAATACTACTAATTTGGTAACACAAACATACACACAAAAGAAGTCAACTTATGTTTTCATTCAGTAAACCTTTATTTATCAGTGCATGAACAATTTGTCATGATCACAATTTTTTTTCACCCATTTTATATAGATTTCTCTCAGTTCCCTTAAAAAAATAATGAAACAATTTACAGAAGATTATTTTTCTGCATGAAGGCAAATATTTATACATGTGGTGTACACTTTAAAAACATTTACATCTACTGTGATAGGATTTCTGCTTTCTATATGTTGGAGTAGTGCAAGGCCACAGTATCTGACATTGTGAAGATTTTAACAGTAAATAATACAGTAGCCCATCATATCAACAAGAACTTGGACAATAAATTATCTAGTGGCCAGATGAACCAATGAACGCGTGTTTTAGTGGTGTATGAGGGTTTGGATTAAAGCTATTTGTGCAGAGTAGTATATGAAGCACTAGATGGCTCTGTAGTCCACATGAAAAACATCAAAAAGCTACATTTTGTCTTCCTAAAAATGTTCTATCCAGTTCCCAGAAAAGCATCTGCTGCAAAATACAATTACCAATAGGCTATTTTCTTGCTTTGATCGAATATTATCTGAATTAAGTATCTGACTTTCTTTATAAAGCAAAACTGACAACAGTATAACAAGTAAACCATAATACCTACACCACAAGTCCTTCATTATATGGAAAAAACAAAACAAAATTGTAATTAATATTTGATTTAGGGGTTTCAAATGAACAAAATGTATCATTTTGTGTCTATGCTTATGATAAAAACACTAATAAGTCAAAAGTAAATCAAAGTAATGTAAATACGTTTAAGTAAATCAAAATCAAATGCAGAGTTCTCACTTTGATCAATCAGGCTCTGCGAGTGTCCTTTTCTAAAGTGTGTGTGTGTCACTACATCAGGAATCACAGTTAAATAAATTACATTTCAGAATATGTAAAGTTAACACGAGTTCAATATCTAGAACAGATTGGTCTACTGGTCAGTTTGTATACATACACACAGTGCTGCTAACATTCAACAACATGATGATGGTTACAGATCATGGTTTATGACAAAGCGTCGGAGCATTTCATTGTGGGATTCTTTTAAATGGTGACGCTTATCTGAAGTATAACGCCTTTGCATTGGTTGTGACAGATTTACTGTTTACTAGATACATTAGACTTTATTGTCACAAAACAAACATTGTAACAAATTAGATCTATAAGCACAAGTATCTGGTCTGCTCAATAATGCATATAAATCTCCAGGGTGGTTGTTTCACCCAAATCTGTTTCATATTATCCAGGTCACACAGGTCACAGCTCATCGGGTTCTCAAAAAACAAGACAGTTTTTTCTAATAAGTTCATTTTAAGAAAAAATATTAATTTTCATTTGGTCAATAAGTGAATAAATCTCGCTAGGTATAAAAGCTGTGAGAGTGCATAAATCCTTTAAAGTGTGAGAGAATAAAAAATAGATCCGTCTTGTGTTGCAGTTAGAGAGAAGTACTTCATTCAGTCACCTTCATACTGGTTCACAGTGAGCGCTGTCTAAATCAGCTTCTTCATTGCCAGAGTCTCTGATTGGCACAAAATATATTTCCACCTCCCACCCACACCCCCCAAAAAATAAATCTCACTCTGAACCCATCGGGTATGCACATACATCCATGTAGAAAAAAATACTCATGTAGGTCAGATCACAGGAGCTTGATGTAAACTGTAAGAGGCAAACTGGGTGAAAAAAGAAAAACAATTGATGAGAAGTATGATGCTGGTAACATGCATCTGGTATAAATGCTGGAGAAAACATCCTTCCATTTTTAATGTCCATCCTTAAGAGGCTCAGTTTCTTCTTCATAGAGTCCCGTGGAGGTTTCAGATATCTGCATATGCTGTGTCCACTTGGGACTGGATCTTGGCAGAGCTGGGAACTTTCCATGGGCCAGGGGTGATGGGAGCCTTCTTGTTGGGGTTGGTCCCGTTGCAGCGGATGTCCTCAACTGTCCCCTGGTGCTTGTTCTCTCGATATTCCCTATCTATTTTATCTCTTCCACTCTTCTGGCTCACTGTGACAGGATCTGCATCTGACGCCACTCTCTCCCTGTGAGCTTTCAGTGCTGTTGCCTCTTTTTCAACCTTCTTTCCTTTCCTGTGATACTCACCGCCCCCCCACCTTTGGTCTCCACTCTCCATAGCTCCACTTTCCTGCCAGTAAGTTGCATCCTCCTTCTTATGTTTCCAGTCCTTCGCTTCCCCAGCAGGAAAACAGGGTTGTTGGCCAGCTGGGCGCTTGGGACTTTGAGGCTCATTCAGGTTTCTTGTATGCAGAGCAGAGTCATGTTCCTTCTTAGAGTCCTTCCTTGAACTGGAGGTGTGGTGGTCTCTATGTCCATGGGCTTTTCTCTCCCTGCTGATGTCCTCCAGGGATCCGCTGTGGACACGTTCCATTTTTGGGGGGCTCTGAGACTGCTCCATGTTATCTGACCAGCCTTCAGTGGCTCTTCTGGGACTGCCAGACTTGGAGCTCCTGGCAGCCTGTCTGGTGTGGGTGCTAGGGCTGGTGGTGCGCTTAGGGTGGTGAGGGAGCTGCTGTTCTTTAGATCTGTTGGCTGGTCTACCATGCTCCTGTCCAGCACAAGCTGAATCAGACTGCCTGTCATCCCTTCCAGAGGGATCCACAGGGCCAGATGTTTTGGGTGATGATGGAAATTGTTCTGAGGTAGAGAAGAAGACAGAGGATGGAGAAGCTGGAGATGGCTGGTCATCAGATGTACTGAGTCTAGGAAAGCTTGTTGTCAGAATTGGTACTTTGTCTTTTGACTCTGAAAAACAAAGAGCAGAGTTAGAAAAATCCCTGAGTTAACCATAAACCTGTTGTAAGATTTCTAAGATAACCCTAAAGCTTAAAAAAAACCTTAAAGAGGATGTTTGTACATTCAACTAGAATTAAAAATGTTTCACAGCAGAAGCACCTTACATAGCAGGCATTCTGCAATAATTCTTTGTCCATCTAAACACTTGAGAGATGTGCAACAATTGAAAGAGCACCAGCGCTCCCTCTGCATTGACATTTCAATTTTCCCCTGAGCTAATAAAGACTGTCCAGCTTTGCCTCAGAGCAGATATATGCAGCACGAAACCCAAAGAGAGGGAGACAACAGATGGGCGATGGACGTTGCAGCACTGAAATTAGATTTTGGGATTTCTTGGAGCAACAATTAAAAAAAATGTATTCCCATTTTGGTCACTTTAATTAAAAGGTTCATACCAGTGAAAGTACACAGATAGTTTTACTGCTGGTCATTCACTAATCAATATCTGACCTTTTACACATATTCTCCTTCTTTTGCACTGAAAAATGACACACCCATTTCACTTAAGGTCTATTTATTCTTCAAGACTCACTGCTTTATAATCAACCCTCCAGAGAAGAGACCAATCACTGTACAGTGGTTACTGAGTCACATTCAACCAAAACTGCATCTGTAAAAAACTGAGGCTTTAAAAAAGAGAGGTCAAAAGCAAAAAGTGGGAGGAGTCTAAGATTTACCAAGTTATTTAGGGACAGACCGAGAAAAAGCAGTGAGGTCTTTATTGATGCTCTGGATTCATGTAGAAGCACAGGGTAGAAGAAGAGTTCAGACCTACAGAAGAAGAGATAAAAAGGTAGAAACAGACAGCCGTGCCAAAGCAGAAAAACAGAGAACGCAAACAGCACCAGAGGTTGTGAATAAGAATGAAAAGGAAAGGTCAGAGAGAGAAGCTTTGCAAGGCATGCATGAGAATCAAGAAGCAGCCTGCTATCAAGCATTACCTCCTAAACATGAGTGGAGAATGTGTTATGCAAAGACAAAGGTTCTTTAGCCATGACTCACTGTGATCTGGGACCAGGCCCTGGCCTGGTCTGAGGAGCAGATGAACCTTACTGCCTCCAGCTTGGATCAGCTCAATTGCCCGAGTGTGTGTGATGCCCTGCGTGACTTCGCCATTGATCTCCACAATCTGATCTCCCACCTGCAGTTTAAATTTCACTTCATAAGTAGGATGTTCCAAGTATTTCAAAAAATGTGATAAAGGAGACAAGATATGAATCAGAGACACAAATAAATCTGCTGCTCAGCAGAGTCTGTGAGAAACACTTAATCTGGACAAAGTGCTGCAGTTTTTGGTTGAAAAAAAATCTGACAATTAACTCTGTCAACAATTTGGTTGCCGTTTAACGGCACGTTGCACCATGTGGATGCAGGCACCAAATAATTCAAATGGAGAAGCTAATTTCTTAATGATAGCTGCTTTTGTAGCATCATGGATAAAAGTCTGACGTGGAGCAGAAAACTGTATTATGCAACATGTTATCAACCGGTCCACAGACCCCACCTCAACAAACCTCTTAAGTACAGAGAGGATTTATGAATGAGAAGCAACGAAGAGTCATCGGGTGCTCAAAAGAAACCAGAGTCAAACATCAGAACTCCCTTCATGCTTGTCAAAACGTGGTCATTGAATAATGAGTTTTTGCACATGCATTGATCATACATCTTTTCAGGCATTTGGTATATTATATGTGTTCGAGGCCAGGAATTTTTTTCCCTCTCTCTCATTTTTTTTTGCCCAGATTCTGGCCGTATTAGATGTTGAAAAAGTAAAGTTTTAATTATTATAGTTAGCTGATATCAGTTTGGTGCATAAGGAGATATACAAGAGGACAGATAGAAAGGTAACATACATGTATCCTGCCATCTCTGACAGCAGGTCCATCCTCAGCCAGGCGCAGGATGTACAGGCCCATGTTGTACTCCTTCCCTCCTCTTAGACTGAAACCAAAACCCCGCTGGCTGCGCTCTAACTCCACCACAAAACAGCCCTGTTGATAACAGAGAAAAAAATCATTCTTAAAGCTGTAACTCTGTTACACCGTTGATATCATATAAAACAGGATTTTTAAGGTTTGTTAACATCAAGCAAAACTGTTAAGTTAATTGTATTTAAATTTAGTAGCTGCAGCAAAGTACTTTTTTTTGGTCTCACCTGCTTGGGGCCTGTTGTGATAAGTAGTTGTCTTTCATTTGGTTGGACAGAGATCTTCCCATCAGAGTCCCCATTCCTACCACAGAAAAGACCACAAAGACTTTGTAATGCGCCATCATACGGTCACAACATGTTACATTTGAGAGGCAGAACAACATGAAACAACGTGTTCTGCCATGCTTTGATTACAACACCACAAGCCTCTCTCTGTGATGGTTTCATTATTTAATCTGTACAGAGAAATAGAAATCCCTCCAAGAGCCCTGTTGCTTTGACATATCACAGTGACATGATTTCACGCTTTGCACAGCTCATTACAATGCCTCGTGGGAACATAGCCATGTTGACACGCCATCTGAGGAGTTGAAAAATTTTTAGTGGTGCTAGGGATGAGAAGTGTTTGTGAACTACGTGCTGCAAACTGACAACCGCAGCTCGTATGTAACGCTGGGTCAACCCGAGGCATGTGCTGGTGATTAAACGGAGAGGAAAACGGTGAGCAGAAAGCTAAATGGAGGAGAAGAGGAACACATGCTGACAGGCGGCGCAGCAGATCAGGTGAAGGTAGGAAACGAGGATGATGAAATGTGGCTCCAGCAAAGAAAGATCAAAGAGAACGAAAGGCTCTTCACTAATTCTTCCACTTTTCTTTGCCTTTCCAGCTGCTCTGGACTTTCTCCCGAGGACTTGGTAAGCTTGAGTGAACATTTGTGCTTGTAAGAAAGAACAGTGACAAATTCGCTCAAAATTTGTACTCCTTGCAAAAAAACTAAGCGCCTGATTTATCAAACGTTTGTGGTTGTTAAAACGTGCGCAAACCTTTTAGCGGCCGCAAAAAAAAGCTGCAGGTGATTTACTAACGGCGCGCAGGTAAAACTGCGTCTGTTAAAGTCCTTTTAGCACTTTGCCCAAGATGAATATGCAATGTGGTCGTTTCTGTCAGAAGATGCAAAATATTGGGAGAACATGCAAAAAGTGGGCATTCCAGGTGCAGTGTGATTTATCAAGCCTGAAACTGTGGCTCCTGATATTGCACCTATATTTACCGCCTTTGAAAAGCATGTCGTAACTTTACTCAAAAATGGCAGCAATTATTGCACTAACCTAACCTTGCATTGCGAGATGGATTCTCGCGGGATTTGGAGTTTTCTGAACCCACGAAAATCCATCTTGTACCGCTCCAACTAAAACAGTTGGACCAATCATGTGTTAGAATTCTGCTTTGGGGCGGGTCTTCGGGTATGATTGGCAGCAAGTGCCCAGGCAGACAAAGTAAAACAAACATGGCTGCACAGGTGGAAGTGCGCATAAAAGCAGCTATTGAATTTGTTTTAGGAGAACTAGAGACGATTTCTTGGTTGAAAAATGAATAAAAGGTAAGAACTTTGTGCATTACTTGGTGTGTTGTGCTTTACTCCCGACTGGATTAGCAAGAGCTTGATTTACTGTGATTGGCTAAAGGCAAATGAAAGACAGACGCTGCTTAAAATATTATACATGATGTCCCTCCCCTTTTCAGAGGCTTTTACACAGAGAAATCCCAGATGTATGTGTAGCACCGAGTGGACAAGTGGGACTACAACGATCTGACAGAGCCAGGTTACCAGCTTCCTCCCACAGACCAAAAATATGCTCGAGGTTAATTGGTAACTCTAAATTGTCCCTTGGTGAGAGTGTGTGAATGATTGTCTGTCTATATGTGGCCCTATAATGGACTGGCAACCTGTCCGGGGTGTTCCCACCTCTAGCCCAGTGATTTCTGGACACAGACACCAGCTCCCATGACCCTGAACAGGAATAAGCAGGTATAGATAATGGCTGACTGACTGACTGAATTCAAATGCTGGAAACAAGCACTTGAACTTTTGGAAGCCACTTGATGTTATGTGTATACCTGCATACCTGTCTTGGTTGTTGGGAGGCTGTTGGCCCACAGCTCTGTGTTGGGACAAAGGGCTGTGCTTGACTGAGTTCGCTCCAGATGGTGGAGCGCCATCTGTAAGGAGACACAGAGCGCATCAACATTTATGCTATCATGTTCTTTTCTTATTGATCAGATCAACAGAGACGAGACTCAACTCACCGTCTTCAGGTACAACAGTCAGAGTGACCATATTGCCAGCGTCCTTGATGAGCTGAACAATGTCATTGTGTGACAACTCCATGATCGACTGACCATTGACTGCAGAGATGCGGTCACCTACTTTCATCTGACCAATCCGGTCTGTGGGGCTGCCTTCAATTATACGTCCAATTTTATGAGGTATAACTGAAAAAACAGAAGAAGCTTGTTCATAGTTAACATGTTTAGACAGCACTGAGATGGTTATAACACTTTTAAATAAAGAGAAATATAGAAATATACTGTATTTGAATGACAAGAGGCAGTTTAATGAGTGTATGTAATATGATATTTCACACCCCCAGCAACAGATGTGCTAACACACTACACCATCTTTTACAAGCCACATCAGAGGTTAAATAAACATAAAATTGACGTAAATTAAATTAAATTAAATCAGACACCAGACTAAAAAGTACAGTAAAGATAAATACATGGACCAAGTTAAAGGTAGATCCATTCTTCTATATAACAGAGTTATATAGTAGTTCTTGTTCAGCTGTCGAGGAGGACAGATGAGTTTCCAGCTGCTTCCTTATCTTACCCCCCCCCCCCCCCCCCCCCCCCCCCCCCCC